>CM043016.1:120874243-121022976 GCA_023690525.1 Holotrichia oblita | reverse complement strand
AATGATTTTATTGAAATTCTCAGGAAACGTTTATTTTCATTAAACAAATTGATGATTAAAATTTGAATAAAATCTAGCCAGTAGTTTTTTTTTGCATGTTGTTTCCATAGCACATAGTAACTATAAATTTGAAATATTAAACCATTTAGTAACTGTCAAGTTTGCAAATTGTTGTTGTTACGTCACAATTTCATTCTGCACTTGATAACAATGCCGAGAGTACGTCAACATCAACATTTTGTCCAATTAAGTGATTTTGAACGTGGCCGTATTATTGGTATGAGAGAGGCCGGACTTTCGCTAAGAGAAATTGCTCGTCGTGTAAACCGAAATGTTTCAACGGTATTGAGGTGTTGGTCCAAATGGTCCGAGGAAGGGGTTCAACATCCTCGCCGTGGATCTGGACGTCCTCGAAGGACTACAGATCGCAAAGAACGTCGCTTAAGACTTTTGGCCACAAGAGATAGATTTTCAACAACTCGATCAACTGCAAATGATTGGATGAGAGGTACAGGACTCAGAATGTCAATGTCAACTGTTTATCGCCGGATAAGATCTTATGGATTGCGTTCATATCGTCCATTTTTATGTCTTCCTCTTACACCACTTCACCGTCTACGCAGACTAGAGTGGAGCAACTTAAGGGTTAATTGGGCGCAGGAATGGCATCAAATTGTGTTTAGTGACGAGTCCCGATTTTGCTTGTGGGCCCACGATGGTCGTAGGAGAGTCAGACGGATGCGTGGAGAACGTAAAAATCCAACATTTTTTGTGGAACGCAACACAGCCCTCACTCAAGGAGTTATGATATGGGGTGCAATATGTTATGGTAGCAGATCACCCTTGGTCTTTATTGACGGCAACCTTAACGCACCTGGTTACATTGCTAATGTGCTACAACCAGTTGGCCTTCCATATCTTCAGGGGCTGCAAAATCCTATTTTCCAGCAGGATAATGCGCGCCCTTATACGGCAAGGGCTACAACACGGTTTTTGGAAGAATCTAACATTGTCGTCCTCCCATGGCCTGCTCGGTCGCCTGATTTGTCGCCCATTGAACATGTATGGGATATGATTGGTAGGCGAATAGGTAATTTACCGCACCCTCCAGATAATTTACACGATCTTCAACAACGGATTCAAGAAGCTTGGGACGATATACCACAAGCAGCTATAGATCACTTGATTAATAGCATGCCAAGGCGTCTAGATGAGTGCATTACAAATCGTGGCGGAGCAACTCATTATTGAAAAAATTTTTAAAGCTTTTATTCTTTTGTTTTTAAAACTTAATCATAACTTTGTTTCATAGAAATAGACGTTTTCTGAAAATTTCAATAAAATCGTTAAACAGCTTCTAGGTGTTGCAATTTTTCTGGAAGTCAGTATATGTTAGGGTACCTGCTTCCAAAAACGTGTAAAAAACTCGTATGATTTTAAAGCATTTATTAATAACATAATAAATACCGTCATTGTCTCTTTAGATATAGTTTCATTATAAATTAATATTTCCACAGATCTATCCTGTCAAATAGCTAAACAAAAGCTGAAACAGAATAAGGGAACATACAGATTTGTCTTTGAAGGAATCCATTGAAGATTTAGAATCAACTCTTTCATCCACATATTTCCAATTCCCTTGTAATAGACCTTCTAATTTATAAAATTCCCTACAGATCAAACGAAACAATTTCTACAAGACAGAAGTTTCAATCTTTAAAAACAAAGACTATGACAGTCTTAGCCATATAACTTTAATTTTGTCTGGATTTGATTCGACTGGATTAGCATGAGTAGCAACAAAATAATGAGAACTAGTTAATTAGCGACAAATATTTTAATAATTTTCAAATATGGCTTCAATTGAGAGTCAACTGTAAATTATTGAATCAATTTTATTGAATAAATTGAATATTTATCAGAAGATTGACAGTAATGTCCAATCCTCACTCCTTTCATACTAGTACTACAGGAGTTCATTCTTGTTTTGTGTAGTTTATTACTTATACAAGATATTTAAATTGTGTACGTACCTGGATTATCCGTTGTTGTATTTTTATTAAATACATCCTGTTGCATTAAGGAATTTATGGAATGTTTCTGCAATATATCACTAACAGTGGACAATGGATTTGCGCAATCCGTAGCCATTGCTGAAGGCTGAAAATAAAAAAATAATACGTTGTACAATTTGAACAAAATCTAAAGTCAATTACATTAAATAGTGTTGTTTAAGTACAGGCCATGAATAGTGTAATTAAAAGGGCTGCACAGGTTTTTAAAAATATCTTCAGAAATGGTTCTAGTAGCTACTGCATTATGCATATACTATTCAGAAGCTGCTATTTGCTAAAAAACTATTATTTGGCTTAAGATGAGGTTGTCTAAATCATTAGTTTCATAAAATCTCCACAAAATAAAACGTGAGGACGTGAAAACTGTACAGAGAGATCTTCTTTGCATACAGAAGTCAGGTGGCTATCTTGATGCAAGATATTAACCCACATTTTTTTCAAACACTTGAATTAATTAAAAAATTTTCTTTTTTGTAAATAAATATTAGGTGAAATGATTTTGTTGCTAAGCTTATATTCTTATTCGTCTATTTTATCATAAGATAGCTCCGTAAATGTTAGTAAGATACACTAAAAAAATAATTTTACAACCCTTATTTAACTACTTCTAAATTGCAATTAAAAAATAAATTAATAACGCAAAACAAAATGGAAGATGATAGATGAATTCAATCGTCAATCTTCGTTGATTGGAAGTAAAATGTGGGATCTTAGTGAAGTGCAAGCCACTCATCTATTCGACATGTTAGCAGGGACCTTGGAGTTTCGTTTTCTGTTATTCAGCGTTTATGGAATCGATTTCGGGAGATTGGCCAATATGTCAGAAGAGCTTAATAAAGTCGAAATCGAAAAACTACTCAAAATCAAGACCGATTTCTTGTCCTTTCCTCTCTGCGTAAGCGTATTGCCACAGCAAGAAGACCTCTTAAGCGACCTAAGACGAGCACATCGAATCAAAATTTCTGATCAAACTGTTAGAAACAGATTAAAAGAAGCGAATTTGAAACCATCACAAAGCAGCGCGAATGAGGTTTGCTCTGGATCAACGATTGGCAACTTCGTCACTGGACACCTGTACTGTTTACAGATGAGTCCAGATTTCGCTTAACTCATTACGACGGTCAAGTAGGTGTATATAGACGTCGTGGTGAACGCTACTCAGCCGCTACTAAAGAGGAAGTGGATAGATTCGGTCTTGGATTTGTGATAGTTTGGGCTGCAATTGGTGTAGACAACAGAACTGATCTTGTTGTGGTTCCTAACAGACTTAATGCAATGAATTACATCGAAAATGTCTTGGAGGACCATGTGGTGCCTGCTGCATATGGAGATCGGCTCCAATTGCATCCTAATGCAGGACAATGCAAATGCGCCCCTATTAAACCTCACCAATCCATAGAAAACCCTACTCTCAACGATACTATGACAGTTGTTTCCATTTTGTTTTGCGTTATTAATTTACATTTTTAAGTGTAACTTTGAAGTAACTAAGAGTTGTAAAATTGTGTTTGTAATTTTCTTTAGTTGAATATATGCCGTTGAAGTATACCAAATTTGATTTTCCTTGACGTCTTATTTAAAAAGTTACAGGTTTTGAAAGAAGTGTTCCCTTAATTTTTTTGAGCAGTGTATTTCATCTTGCAAAAAATGCCGTACGAATAATTAATGAACTACCATATAATGAACCCCGCAAAGAGTATTTTAAGAAGAACAAAACATAATGACTCATGCTTATATATTTATGTATCATACCAGTATTCATAAGAATTTAATTAACTTCAATAAGCGTGGCGATGCGCACGAATATGATACGAGAACTATAAAAGTGTTGTATCTACCTAATCATAACTTGACCAGATATAAAAGCAACAATATCCAAGTTTAAATTATTAAAACTATGAATTTATATATTATTTATTCAGTAAGATTAATAAATTGATTTATCCAAGTTTTTATCAATCGATTGTCTAACGTTTCCAACAATTAAAATCCATTTCATCAAGTTGAATCAAATTATTGTAATAATCAAATTTAGTTAAGTATTAAAATATTCAAACATACAGTGACCGCCAGAAAATTAGGACTAAATGAGGAATGAACAAACAGTGACATAAGGAAAGATCTAGAAATAATTCCAGGATAACGTTGTAGCAAAAATTTTAGAAAGAAAAATGATGAACATGAGCAGAAATCGTTTTGAAAATTAATTAACCTATACATCTATAATTACTTGTCGATTGCAATAATTGCAATTACCAAGCTAGAAAACAGGGGACTTTCATTAAGTGAGAGTATTTTAATTAGAAGCTTGCGCAGGCCAAAATAAAGAGATTTCTAAACAAATGAATTCAATGATTGAGAAACATGAAGGATAAAACTCATGCAAATCAATAATATTAGATTATTATTATTACAAAGCACAACTAACAGAATCGTAACATCCTGTAGGATTGACTGTAATTATAATATGTATCTACAACATAAATATATTTCAGAAACGAGAAAGTCGACTTGCATAAATGGAGTTTAAAATTTATAACACAATTGCCCTAGTCTAGGATGATTCTATAATTCAGTAAACAGAGATGAAACTTGGTTCAATATCTGTAATGCTGCCAAAGTACTTAACACACGCACTTCTGCATACACATATGTATTAATGTCCTATTTACGAGATAATGTTTGAATAGATTGGTACGACAATGAAACAGTCTGTGTAAGAAATAATGATATTCCGTTATTAACCGAATTTGGTTAAAATTATGGTTGAAAAACTCAATTACAAACTGTGGAAAATGCTTCCTAATGGCTGACATATAGAGAGTTACATTTTGAAATTGTAGGAAATCACCATGTGCATGCAATGGTATTCCACTTATAAGTAATAAGAATAATGTTTAATAATCAATCAACTTCATTTAAGAACGTAATTTGTTTAGTAACTTCTAATTTGTTTAAGGAATTTTGCCAGATTATAAGTACTAAATTTGCGATTGCAGCAGATAATTTCACCTGCCAAAATCGCTAAAAGGTTGTAGTACCCCTAAAAATTAGAAACCCGGTTCCACAACCTCTTCTTATGGAAGCAGACAATAAAATAGTTGCATGGATGATTGGTCTAGCTAATTGTGGATATCCTGATCAAACCATTAATTAATTAGGCCATAGCAATTCTCACCAAAGACAGAATAATTTAGAGATTTATTCTAAAGACTGGAAAAGAATATCTATACAATCCAAGTTGAAAATGAAAAGAAAACTTAACAACATTACATTTATTTTATTGAAAGTCAACGAAGGTATGCCCGAAAATCATATCCTGAAAGATAATGATTCCGCCTTGATAAAAAGAGAAGTGTTCTTTGAATATTTTGTAAATAGATTTAATAAATGGATCATCGATAAAAATCAACCAAAATAAATTTCAGTATTTTTTCATATGGGCCAATTTGTAATGCCACCCACATTAATTGAAAATGTTAAATTCGACCCTAACAAAGAATAATTTTTTCTAAACTTTTTAAACAATACACAAACATATACGATAGAAAATGTTTAGCTTGCGTCACCTCAGAAAAATATTAAAACAGAAGATCTTAAAATATGATTTAAATTTAAAGGAATTTGCTCCAAAATATCTTCGGTACAAGCTGACAGTATTTTGGGAATGAACTCGCCCAATATTATATCGTTAAATAGTATAATTTTCAGTAATACCTTAGAATGTGGGTCAAAATTATAGAGAAAACAGTAAAAATTTTGAAAAAATAGCAAAGGTAACCAAACTGATATCAATACTATGCAAAACTGTGACAAGATAAGCAAAGAATTGAACCAAATTTATTTAGTAAGAATATACAAAAAAGTAATCCCATAACACATGCACAAAATGTATCTAATAAGATGACTCAGTTCATGAACCAATAATATAGATCTAGACTTGTTGCCCATTTATTATTTTTCCCAGTACATATAAAGAAAGGTGCAACTTAAAGGCACAAACAAACAAGAAATCAAATGAGTGGTATTAACTCCAAAGAACGGTGGGATTATTATGACGAAAAAGCAAAGAATAAAGAAAAAGAACAAAGTGGAGCAGTAAAAGCAAAAAGAAGAAAACAAGAAAGGATGTGATGATGCAGATAAAAATATTAGCTGCAATCATTATTGTAAAAGTTGAATTACAATTTCTATATTTAAATATTTACTGTAATTTTTCTGTTTGGAAAAAGAAAATTGGTTATTTTGTATCGTTTACAAACTTTGTCCGAAGATCGGTAAATAGGTGCTCATTTCACTTTTTTATTTTTGTAATATTTTTCATAACAAAAAGGCTAAAAAACTAATCAATTAATAAGAATAAATATTGATTGAAATATTATTTTTTATATGTAAGGAATTAAAGGAAAATTTTTGAGGAATAAATATCATTATGTCGTAATTCTAACTCGCCGAGAAACAGATCAAATCACCCTACGTCCATTTAATGGGTGCTGTAGAGTTATTAATTTTAAAAGGAGAAAAACAATACATGAAAGCTGAGTACTTATAAAGAAAATACATACAACAGGGAACCCATAACAGAACTAATCGTAAGAATACAAGGTCTGAAGTATCTTTATTAATATCAACATAATAATAGGCTGCTAATTTCTATAATGCTGATGATTTGAAAGAAGTTAAACGGTAATATTACCCAGACCAACGGCTGAAATAATGTCTGTAATCTTGCAAAGCTATAGCGCAAACGTAACGAGATCTGAAACCTTACTGATTGTAAATAGTTGGTAGCATATTAAAATAATTAATGTAGATTCGAGGAATTTTGCAAAACAGGCCTGATTGGAAGCAGACGTGTGGAAAAAATAAAATGAATCAAACAAAAATTAAATATGTACCATCTTTGGCAAATTAAATGCGAATTTTTCAGCGAGGAATTTCCATTTACTAAATAAAGACTATACTTTGAAGCAAATTTAATTTCTCTAAAAGAGAGTACTGCTTTGATGAACTTCTTTACAGTAATTAAATTCACTTTAAAGCAAAGCCTTTATTTACAAAATCAACATTCCCCGATAAAAAAAAAAATCGCATTTAAATTGTCAAAGATAGTACATGTGTAAGAATGGGAATTGAAAGAGGACAGAGTGCAGAAACAGCCTTAAATTTATTTTATCACAACCATCGCAATTAGATGACAAGTTATTAAATCCAAATCCGTTACTTTCCAAAAGGAAGGCCAAAGAATGGAGGCATTATTACAACACAAGACAAAATAATTTAGGCTAACTTTAATGCAAAAATAGTTTACAAAAATTTAAATTAGAGGTTTTACAAACACTTTTTCTAAATAGAGGTTTGGTGGATACTTTAAAAGAAAATGTTTAGATCTGAGAATCAGTTTTTTTAACGGCTCTACAAACAAACCGATTTTTTTAAATTGACTACATTCAATCTGAAATACCTATCTCAGAAGGAACAGGCTCGAAATATCCTAAATTTTCACAAAATTCTCTTTATTTGTTTAGTAAGAAGTGGTTAAAATTTAATCCCCGAGACTTTGATCCGATCAATGATAAACTTGTTTGGACAAAACGCATCAAGAAGCACAACCTAAATATTTAGGTCTTCCTATTAATGACTAAATACACTACAGTCTCAGTATTTAAATTTTAACGACTTCTTATTAGACAAATAAAGATTATTTTGTAAAAATTTCGGTTTTTTCAAGTGTGTTTCTTTCGAGATATATTTATAGACCCACCGAAAAAAAGGATATAGTTCTCAGATCTAAAAAGCTTTTTAAAAGAAGTATACTACTAATAAGTCTCTAGAAAGAAGAACTAAGAAGTCTCCAGAAGAGCAAAATCAAGACAATTCTGACCTTTTTATTCGATTCAAAGAGAATTGTTCACAGTGAATTCGTCCCAGAAGGTCAGACGGTGAACGTAGAATATTATCTGGGAATTCTACAACGATTGTGGGTCAGAACTCGACAAGTCCGACCAGAATATCGAGGACCAGACAAAAATAACCACGTAACTCTTCAGTGGGTCCCAATTAGCCACCAAGGGATCGAAGGGAACGAAAAGGTAGATAAGCTTGCCAAAGAAGCAGCAAAGATGTCTTTTATTGGATCTGATCCCTGTTGTGACTGCAAAAGAGCCATCTGAAACAAGCAATTAACAAATGGGAGGACAAAAGAAAAGCCTCTCACTGGCAGAATACGCCAGAACAAAAACAGGCGAAAGCACTGTTATCAGAATCGCCTAAGACAGCAAAGACTATCTTTCAGCAAAAAGGCACCTGACTGCTGACAGTTGATTTTGATTTTTGTTGCACGACAATGCACCATCACGCAAAAACCATAATGATACGTGAATTCTTGACCGAAAATATCATTGGTTATCGATCATCCACCATATTCACCTGATTTGGCTTTCTGTAACCTTTGGCTAGTTCCCAAACTGAAATTGGCGATGAAAAGAAATCGTTTCGATACCATCACGGTCATCCGAAAGACTTCGACCACCATACTAAAGGCCATTCCAGCCGATTAGTATAAAAGATGTTTTGAAAAAATGTGTTGAACGTTCGCTGCACTGTATTGACTCAGAAGGAGACTATTTTGAATAAACAAGAATAAAAAAACTCGAAAGGATAAACGCTTTGTATTGTTTTTAGAGCAGTTTCATTTGATCTGGGACATACTTTGTACGTAAAAGAAGCAAAACCTAACTACTATTCAAATTAAGCAATATTAAAATAAGAAACGAACGTATGACCATTGTACTGTTGTACCACTGCTTTGTCTAAGCTCGCCAAACCTACACAGCTTAATTTTTAGAGCTTGTGACTATTGTAGGTTGTGTTAGAGTTTAACAAAGCAATATATGACGTCTTTGTGCATACTATCTGTGATGAATTATGTTCTGTGATTTCATCACAAAATTGCACAATATGAGGCAATTGTATAAGTTTGTAAAAAAACCAGCTCCCAAATGAAATAATAGTTTAAAAACAATGTTTTTGTTAAAAATAACAAGAAAAGATTAATAAATCTGCAGAGAACAATGTTATTCCGAAACAAAAAATGAAAGAAATAAATGACATCTGTTTTTTTTTCCCTGAAAACACTTCTTCTAATATCATGTAGAAATATTAAGAAATAGATTGCAATTTTGAAAATATTTTAGTTGAAACTTAAACGGTTTATATTTTATGTTGAGGAATGGATTATATTCAATACTTGTATGTATATGTATGTATGTATAGAAGAAAAAGAAGCTTTTGAAAGACGGTAGTTTGTGTGGCGTACAGCAGAATCCGTGAAGCAAATCATTGAATTAAAAACTAGGTATTCGTATGTGGCTTACTCAAGAAAGAAGCGTTAAGTCTGACGTTAATTAATAGAAAAAATGAGTTTACAAATATTATTTTTTTTAAAACACTTCGTGTAGTATATACGATTTCGTAATTAACTGTAGCGATACTAATAGACTCAACAGTATAAAAATATACGTTAAATTTCTACTATTACTTAACATAAATTGCATCCAGAATATGCAAAAAGAAACAAAGAAAAGATATTACTACCACGGAATAATGTGTACATATACTTTTTCAACCGAATCGTGCACAATACATAAAACGATAACAAAACATTTACATATATATATAAGAGGTACATATACATACCTGTTGCAATGTGAGCATCTTTTTCAGTTAATACTTAATTTCACTAACTACTATTACGTTGAATTTTAACACGAAACACTACCTTAACTTTAAATTTATTCCTGTTTTACATAAAAACAAAAATATGCTGAATTTTGATTCATATACTACGCACACATTCTCTCAGAAATCTCCACTCTCTTCTGAAAAAGTAACAGATTTCTGGAAATCAAAATTTTGCGGAAGGGATGCACTGATTCTTATTGGCATTAGATCGGTGGTAGGGGTTAGCTACGTGCATGGATGATATTATAAAAAACACGTGTTCGTTTCATTTTTATGGTTCATGTTTTTCTTATCACTAAAAAAAAAAATTAACTTTTTTTCTGTAGAATACGTTGGAAAATATTTATACGAATATCGAAAATATAACGTAAAGATTTGAGGAGTATGTTTACATGTGGTCAAAGAAAATAGTTTTGATGTAAATTGATCTGTACATATAAAAGAATTATTTCTTATTTTAACAACTTAACACATTTTTTAAAATAAAGTAGAACAATAAGATAATCATCGAAAATTAAGGATTAATTACTATTGAGTAATATACCATTTCATGTGGTTGATGTGGGATTCACCGTATACTTACTCTGATCTGTCTTTTCTCTTAAATTTATTGTTTCTATTGACATATTAAAACTAATAGCGTCATGTGCAGTAGACAAAAAACGTTTTGCTTTCGGTTTTGTTATTACAATAATCCGAGATTATTGTAAATCGTTATAAATTGCTCATGCTTCTAGATGTCGGCAAAGTTAGAACTATTTTAATGCTGGTTTATCAACGCATTTTGTCTTAACATAACAGCTGATTGTTTTTGCGTGATTATGGCTGGCAATTTATGTTTTGTAAACAACGTTTGATATTGTATTTTGCAATAATATTAGGATAGAAATATAGAAATACAAAGATATTAATTAAACAAACATAAAAAACCGTGAAATACCGGCATAAAATGTTAATAAAAATAACAGACAATTATTATTTGCATATTCAACGAAAGATGACACTACAAGTGTAGCTAATTTTATACTTAATTACATAAAGGTGTGTTAAAGGAAACTAGGTGGCGCTGTACGGCAATAATTCACTGAAGAATAAAAAAGAGTTTTGTTTTGAAGCCATCGGCTATTATTTTAAGATTCTATTTGCTTTGATACATCGTTTCCATAGTTAACATTTCCTGATGATAGATTTTCCAGGAAGTAATCCTTAAAGACATCTTACAACTTAATTTTTATAACGGTTCAAGTTCCCCCAAAAAAGTGTTGGTAACATTTTTAAATGCTTATTACAAGCCGCTTTCTCCACTGATTTCGATAGTCCCCATATATTTATGAACTCACAAATGTTCTTTCCTTTGAAACCAGATTG
The DNA here is from genome assembly GCA_023690525.1 of Holotrichia oblita. Classification (NCBI taxonomy): domain Eukaryota; kingdom Metazoa; phylum Arthropoda; class Insecta; order Coleoptera; family Scarabaeidae; genus Holotrichia; species Holotrichia oblita. The sequence goes on along the minus strand of CM043016.1, from coordinate 121,011,790 downwards.
ATATAATCCATTGCATCGAGGAAGGGGTTGGGATGAATGATTCGCGTTCAAATGTAGTGGTTCTCCTCCCCCGTCTTTATTATCCCATTCATATGTTTAGACTTGCACAATAGTAGTAACGGTACCATTTGAGTAAACTCCTTTCGTTCATATTACATATATTTATGATAATTAACAAATGGACGAAAAACGTTTTGAAATATTTAAAAAATTAAAATAACAAAGAAACTGGTCAAGTACCACCTCGGCTTGGAAAACGAACGGGAACTCCCAAGCTGATGACCTCGCCATCAGTTTCTACATCTCTCCAATTTCCAATTTCCTTGCCGTTCGGTGTTTTAGTTCCTTACTACCCCTTACTGCATGATTTTTTTGTTTTTATTTTTGAAAATTTGATTTTTGGATGTGTGCCATATATGTGCAGTAAAACTAACTAAAATAAATTTTGTACAATATATATTTGAAAAGTTATACAATATATGCAGTAAACCAACTTTTAAAAATTAAAATTTATATTAGACAAATCTAAATCAAGGCTGGACCAGGATGGACATTAAGAAAATACTGATTTGTTAATATATTTGAAAAAGTTATTCTATGTGAAACTTGTAAAAGCAATTTCTGTTTTTGTTCAAACAAAGAAACACATTACATTTCTGACATTTTATAAGAGTTTTGACGGCAGGAATATTTTGGCATTTGACTTTCAGTACACCTATAACCACAGTTCTCTTGTATCGGAAAATCAGTTGCCGGTCCTGTTTCTCTTATTTTGTAAATTTTTAAGAGCAGTACTGGGATGACCTCGAAAGTTGAGTAACTGATTGCTTACCTTACTGAGTAAAGGTCGAATTTTAAAAAGTTTATCGTGACCAGGATTATCAGTTGCAATAGCGTCGTTATTATTCGCAAAATGTAGAAATTGTTTTAGCTCTTCCCATCGATTGCATAATATAACTTGAGAGATAAAACGGTGGTTTAGATTCTGATTCCAGTAACTTATACAATTTGGCATTTTCACTATTGACATATAAATACAGGTACCTATGAATTGTTGGAGTTCCTTCTCAGTAAGGTACAAAGGCTTTTGCTTTTTTAAATATAATTTGGCAAACTACATCTTTGACTATCTCATATCAGAGAAAAAAAATGCGTAAGGAGAGTCCGCGTCTTTCAATTCAGGTGGAAAGTCAGTAGATTCTACAAATTTTACGTCATCATCTGATGTAACTAAATTTCCATGCACCCAGGTAGGATGATTTTATTCGCCGTGTTTTGGTCAAGGAAATATTATCATCCTTGCTTTCTGAATTGCTTACTTATTCTAAGTCCGATTCTAGTATGATAATATCGGATTGATCATGATCATCATCTACATTGTCGTCATAGTCTGCCTCCGGGACGAAAATAATAGGTGGACTATCATCATCTGATGGTCCGTCATCTTCACGATCCTCTGGTATATCTATTGGCACAATATTTCTTGAATTACGACCATAAGACCTTTTTGGATCCATTTTCTAAATAGTAAATGCAACATTCCATTATATGGCACAAACATATTTGTTGTCAAAAAACAGCAAAAAATAAGGAAATATTTGTATATACTTATAGAAAGCATTTGTATAGGATCTAATTGTTATACAGATATTTTTTAAACTCAATAACATTCTATAGAAACTTTGATGATCGATGATCAAAATTTGTAATTAGGTACTGTCAGCCCTCGGCGACCGTTTGCTAATCTTCTGAAATTTCGGTGACAGCGCGCTGCTTTACCAGTTAATGATCTTTGTGCCATATGAAAGTTTGGTAATACAGGAGTTTAATTTACATAGATATTTTAAAAATATGAAGTGTGCCAAATATATGACTCACTATGCAGGAATGGATTAGAAGCATCCACAAACCAACAGAAACTACCCCAAAGACGAGCGAGATCTTTTTGGCCATAAATGAACACCAGCCTGACATAAACAGCGGTCCTCAGGAGGCACGAAACCAGTTGCCCGCACGAGACCGACACCTCCGAGAGGCCCGGCGAACCGGTTTAATCTACCCATGTTAGACCCAACGTTGGACGGGTCATGGGATGTTTTACAAAAAATAAGTGTGGCCAACAACCAGCCCGCCCGTGAATTAAGCCTGAACCCACGGCCGGGCAAAAGCCCTACCCCAAAATGCCAACCGCGCCAACCTTTCGCCCCTCCGGCGATCAAGTATCCACGGCAGCTACAGTGAAACCGTAGGTCCCAGCACCGAGTTGTTTTAGGATGAAACCGAAGGTTTCCCAACCAGACAACCAGCGGTCGGACTACTCAACCGACTTTTATCACTCCCTACTATCTTCGCCAAATTCTCTCGACGCCCGTTTCCTGAGTGTGGCGATGGGGTAGTGCAGCTGCAGAGTTCTCTATAAGCGCCGTGGGGTGCCTCACTTACCCACCGTTATTCCGGACAGTGGTGGTAGTCTGTTCGATGTATATAGGTGAATAAGATATGTCTCCCGTTTTATTGGAGAATCCTGTACCCACTATATTTTGCTCTATAGGTCCTTAGGGCTGTTTTTGACCACAATATGAGCTGCAGCAGAGGAAGCCCAAGGATCGTCTCCATCGCTGTAATCGGCGCCGAGGACAGGGTCTCCGTAATGTATTCCTCGTGACAGGCATCACGGGGCCTCACCAGATGTGGTTTTTACGTCAATTTGGCGTCTAAAGTCACCCCTAGATATTTAATCTCAGTAGATACAAGAATTTTAGAACCGATACTGGTCGGACACTGGAGTTAGGAAAGCTTCCTCCTCCGAGTGAACGGAACCATAGTTCTAGAGTTAACGTTTAATCCTTCTCTTTTGCACCATCACTGCGCGAGTCTGACTACACTACGCTAAGACAGGTGTCAAGCCACTCTGGAGTCGAAGGCAATGAAATAGCTGAGAAGTTGCAAAGAGGTGCCAACGAACGACCACTCATAAGTCCAGAACTCACTGCTGGTAGCATTGCTCCTACTGGAATGCACTTGCTGGCATGAGACATTTGCAAGGACTTGACAAGGTAGTCTTGTCAAACTGTGGGAGTGCGGAGGAAACTCCAGTCCATCTCTTTCCTGATTGCCCACAATTCGACAGGGAGAAGCGGAAAATTCAAATCCGATTATGGTAATTTTTCTTAATTTTGATGCAAAATTAAAAAAAAAACTACAAAAACAATGGATATAAAGAAATTACGACCCCAATTATCGCGTATTTAATATTAATAGTAATCAATTAATATTTCAAAAATACAACTGAATTCTTATAATATATGTTTATTTCGAATATTATTACCATAAATACATAATTGACTCTTATTTACTGTATTTTTCTTTTCTTAATATAATTTTATCAGTACATATAAATCTAATTTAGTTTAGAAGTTTCTATACTCATATCTGACGCTTCAGCATTCGATATTTCTTGTACGGTATTTTCTTCTGATTTAGCTTCTGAGTAAAATCTGGAATATAGTTAGGAGCACCTGCAAATTAGATACAAATATTTAATAATACTTTTTAAAACAAATCTCTTAATATACCCGCATAAGGACTTTCTTCATCTGCTAAATATTCTAAGATATAGTTTAACATTGTAGTACTAAACGTGTCATCCCTTTTCAAACCTAAAGCTTTGGAACCAATTCACGGCTTCACTCAAATTTCCCGTTAAAGAATGAACGTAGGCGATAGCTGAATAAGTGCTTGCCGTTTGTGCGCATAACATCAACGCCTATAAAAAGGAATATATTAGAAAATTTATCAGCATAAACGTGTAAATAGTAAAGATGTTAAAAACCTCTTCGTGATATTCTAATGCTTCTTGATATTTCTTCTGTTTCCTTAAAGCATGTCCTAAATTGTTAAGCAATGGTGCCCATCTCTCCGGTAATAGTGAGTGGTAATTGTAGGCTTTTTACAATTTTAACCATTTCTCTAAAATGTTTCTCTGTAGGGGTAGCTGAAGTAAAACGTAATTAAAATTAATTCATTTTTAAATTAACCAGTCGTACTTGGTGCTTTGAAAGGCAATTACTCCCATCTCGTGTAAAACAAACGGATCTTTTGGTGCTATTTTAATAGCTTGAGAGAAGAATTTATTAGCCAATACAACATTATTTGTTAATCCGCATTCTAGTCCGATGTATAGAAGAGGTAAATGACATCTGAAAGCAAAATATATATAAATATACTAGAGCTTCCTTAAAAACACATTTTTACGGATAAATGAATTTGAGCTTTGAGACTATTGTGGTCAACTGGATTAAACAAACCTTTATAATTACCTTTCATCAGTTGAGATGCCTTAAAATATGCAGCCATTGCTTGATCGTGCTCATTTTCAATTGCGAATGAATGTCCGTAAGCTAGCCAAGCAGGTCCGAATAGACGATCTAAACTTGTTGCTTTTGTTAAATAACGCCAGCCAATCACTTTTCCCTGTATAATACATTAATTAGACTTGTTAAATTGCAAAATGTTTATCTAATAATATACCAATTATATAGTAATAACATCCGACAGCAAACCAAGATATCGCTAAATTTGGATAGAGATCAACTAGTTTGTGAGATAACGTAAATAATTCTAAAAAAAAAATAATAATTATGTCGATGTTATAGATGCAAATCACACTTACTATTGCTTTGTTTTAATTCGACCTGGCAAGATATATGTATCGGTAAGCATGCGCTGTGATATGGATCTTGTTTTAAGATACTTTCCGTCAGGTTATTACATTTTTGATAATCGCAATTGTAATATAATCGTCGCTTTTGAGCTTACAACTAAATCCAAACTATGTTGTAGCCTGCTAAATATCGAATTTTCTTCAATATTAGCCATTATATCGTTCACAAGCGGTGTTTTCTCGATTTTTATATCGTGATCTGCAATTATCCTTTTCATTTTCATTAGTATTCCTAATTGGAAAGGAGTGTCCATTAATGGTGCACTTCAAACTATTTTGTGTCGATAATTTATTTTCTTGCGATGCTGGTGTATAGTAGGGCATGTGATATTTTTTCAATTTACTTCTATATAACATTACTAACGCAATAGATTCATTAGGTGTACACTGTTTCTAAAGCGGTAACGAATTTATAAGATCTTCCTCTAAAAATTAAATATTTATTTATATGTCGTTTTTGAGTTGTTGTTTATCTACCTTCACGGCAGTTAACATATGATGCTGTACTAATTGAACGAAGGCATCTGAACAAAATATTATTCGATTGTAAAGCTTGTCTGTAGCAATCCGCCGCTAATCCTCGATTATCCATCGCCTCCAAAATTTTCCCTTTTAAAAGTAATACTGACGATTGCACTTGCTACCAAATCGTATTTTAGAAATTAATTATAAAAATAACATTTTAAACTTACATTCTGCGGTGTATCATCGAAAAATTTAAACTCGGACTCACTACCGTTTTGCAAGAAAACTTCTAGATCCATCGTATTAAGTATTCTCAAAGCCTCGTTTAACTCGTTCGCATCAAATAAACATTTTACAGTCAAATAATTGCATAATACATACATCTAAAAACGCAACGATACTCTTTCAGAAGCTACAACTTAAACATTATACGAACTACCTTATCGAGATTATGTGATCTTAATAAATGGGCAGCGCGATGATATTGTTTTAACAAATACATACATTGCGCTAGCCAATAAACATCTCGTGGATTGTTGTTTGTGCTCACAGCTATCTTATCCGCCCAATATAAAGCAGCATCATAGATATGCTACGGCAATAATTTTGCAATTAATTTCAAAATAAATCTAAAATGCAATTTTAAAGACATACCAGATTTATATAAGATTGTACAAGATTTCTGTATTTATCGATATCTATATTAATTTCTTTAACGTTAGAACTCATATCGCTAGCCATTTCTTATATATAACTCATAATTCATAATTATAAAATATTTTCAATTCTTTTGTACCTTACGAAAAATTGAGGTTAATTTATATATAATGAATATAGCTGCGCTACCAACTGAAACATATTTCCCTCCTAAAATATTTTAATTAAGGTGCAATTGGCAGCTCTACTGTAACGACTTTTGTAACAGAAGTGTCAGAATTTGAATTTAGTATCTATACAACGAATTTGTTAAACTCAGGTTTTTTAGAAGAAATATACCATGTCTGAAATAAATATCGTTAATAACGATCCAAGTCTGATACAAAACTTAAAAGGACACAGAAACGATGTTACAAGTATCTCCTTTCATCCAACTAATAATCAACAGTTTGCTAGCGGAAGTTTGGATAACTCTGTAATGTTGTGGAATTTATCCTCGCAGCAAAAAAGATGTTTTAAACTTTTGGGTCATACAAGTAGCGTCAATTGTGTAGAATTTTCTAAAGATGGTCATCTAATCGCTTCGTGTTCTCAAGATCAAACTGTACGATTGTGGTCACCTAGGATAAACGGTAGTAGTTCAAGTTTTCGAGCTCACACAGCATCAATCAGCACAGTTTCGTTTTCTCCGAATAATGATAAGGTAGGATTCTTTTAATTTTTATCTACTCATATAAATGATCGTAATTAGTAACTAGATACATCGTCGCACTATTTTTAGTTGATAACAGGCTCGAACGATAAATCCATAAAAATATGGGATTTGGCTACAAGGAAATTTATAAGTTCGTTTGCCGCTCACACTAATTGGGTGCGTTGTGTAAAATTTTCATCAGACGAGTCATTTATTGCATCTTGTTCCGATGATAGAACTTTAAGATTTTGGGATGTTAATAGTGGTCAATGTGTTCACACTGTCACATGTTCAAAAGGTATGCGTTGATTAGCACCTTTCCTAATTATTTAATAATTATAATAAATATTTAGGCAGCGGTAACTACCTCGCAATACATGTTAACGATAGATCTGTTGCTTTGGCTTTAAATAATGGCTCAGTACGTTTATATGATATTCGTGCTAAAAAACTCCAACAGCATTATGTAATACATGATAATGTAACTTGTGTAAAGTGGCATCCCTATGCGAACTATCTATTAAGTAGCGGACAAGATGGTACTATGAAATTCATTGATGTATTGGAGGGTCGCCCGTTATATACTCTCGAAGGGCATAATAAAGCAATTCGTACAGTTACGTTTACTCACAATGGAGATCATTTTGCATCCGGCAGCTCAGATAAGCATATTATGGTAATAAATGTAATTGGTTTATAGTTTTCAATTATTAATGATGTTAAAATTTGTTTTAGGTGTGGGCTACAAATTTTATTGTGCGAACAGAATCTTCTAACGATTAGATAAATAATTTTAATATTGTATTTAGTATTGTTTAAACTAATCTTGTGATAATTGTATTTATTTTCTTTTTTAATAATGATTAATGAGATTTAACTTTACATTATTGTAATGCGTTTTATAGAGGTGGGCATCTTTTTATACAGTAAGGGAACATTTTAAAATAAATAAAAAATAATAATAGATTTTTTATTAAGCTTTAAAACAGATCAAAAGGTCATCAACTGAGATCTTTCAACCCTTGTATCATTAGTACATTTTGTGAGTAATATTACACAATCTTCTTATGAATAGAAAAAAATATATACAGTATGTCTCACGACGAGCTTGCGCGGACGATATTTCGAGAATCATTTGTAGGTCAAATTCAACATTTTGAGTTAAGTTTTTCATAAAGCGCGTTTTAGCTAAAATATTTTCATTTTTTAAAACTGAAAAATTTCAAATTTGTTCGATAAACGATACCTCAGATACTTTCCGCATAAGCTACACTGTATAGAAAACAAGATTTATTAAATGGTAGAGAAAGCTTCAGTCGTCTCCACAAGAGGGTGCCTAATTTTGTCATTGTTCCAAGTACACTTCCCTCACCTACCAGCAAAACAACAGCGCCTACATCTTTTTAAAAAAATTCCGATTTGTAACAATTCAAATGTCATAAGCATACTGAAGTCTATAGTGGAGTTGGAGTTAATGGACAAATCATGGCGGAAAATGTACAGCAGCGGCGAAAGTGGTGACCCCTGAGGAACCCCTTCTTTATCGACGAAAATATCGGAAAGAACATTATTAATTCTAATGCGCTGAGCTCTCTATTCCAAACAGCACTTTTTTTAATATTATCTTGGTGTATAGAGTTGTTTCAGTTTGAATAGAACTTGTGTTCAAGAAAATTGTAGCAACCGACAAATGTTGGTCTTTAGTTTTATAGGGAAATATCGTCTGAATTAGGCTAAGAACACAGCAGCACAATTATTTTAGCCTTCAAAGAATATCTAGCTAACTAATTGACGTATATTTTTGCAAAATTCCAGCTCGTCTTCAAAAGCCCTTCATAGAACGATATTACAGACTTCTGTAATGAAAATATGAGGATCTATCAAATACAGTGAGCCCTCAATTAATCGACCTCCTTAAACCGACTCCTCGGTTTAACCGGACCATGCACCCGACCGTCCGTCTGCGTGGTTATTTTCCATGACCAGCGTTATCGGCCGACTGCATTATTTTATTATAATGTTAGAATTAGAACATTAAATATTTATAATTCAATGTTAGATTTTGGTACGCGAACAGTATTGTCAATGGTTTTTGAATAACGTAAATAATAACGATGTTCTTGACAAATGTTATTTTTCTGATGAGGCGTGGTTCCATCTCTCTGGCTATTTAAACAAGCAAAACATGAGAATTTGGTCTGCAGATAATCCACATGAATTCACTGAAACTTCGTTGCATCCGCAAAAAAATAGGTGTCTGGCTAGCAGTTTCAAGAAGACGAATTATTGGGCCTTAACCAAACCGTAACTGCTGACAGATATCGAAACGAATTATTACAACCGTTTATCAACGAACTTCATGATGATGAACTTACGGTAGGATATTTCCAATGCACCAGCGCACAAATCTCGAGAAACAATGGCTTTTACAGCAACTTTTCGATACAAGAATTTTTAATTTTCCTACAAGATCTCCAGACTTCACAATATTAGATTATTTTATTTTTCCATATTTAAAGAATACGATTTTCAAGATCAGATATCAAACAATCGAAGAGCTTCGTAATGCTATTGTTAATTCTTGTGCTGACATCACCGAAGAAATCTTAATAAATGGCTTTGAAAGCATGAAGCGTAGAGTTCAACTTTGTCTACAAAACAACTGTCAACATTTCCAACATCTGCTATTTTCTCTCAATTTTGGCTTTTGCAATAAATATTTTTTCAAAACTTAATTTCTCCATAATTATTACAGATACACATTTATATGACATAACCAAACTGTAAAAATGATGCATTTCTGACAGATTTACATGCATTCTGGCCAACCATTAAAAGCATGGCCGACTCTAATGAGGAAAGATTTTGAAGGCGCGGTATATTCGCTAATGTAGCTTCGATTCTAGCGTTGTGTTTTTTGTATTGAGTCCCCATTGTATTAGTATCGTAGCCACCTTTGTTGATTAGTAGGCCTGGCAGTATTTTTGTCTCGAATATAATATTTACGTTTACAGTACGATTGCAATCGGTCGTTCGAGTTTGACAGAGATGTTCACTTTTATTAAATATTTCAGATGTGTTATTTAGTAATTTTAAACTTTTACAACACTTGGTATAATAGAGCTTAATATTATCTATAACTTTTTTAATGAAATAAAGGTCTGGTCTTAATCAAGCTGGATACGTCATTGCTTAAAAATAGCGCTTTATTTGGAAATGTTATAACCCTTATTCTGCTATGCTGGCTAGAAGATACACATTTTTATATCTATTTTTTTTTATTTATTTAGGGTAGGTTGACATTTTAGTTTGGTTTACATTTGTATGTGTATCATGAATATATTTATAGCCATTAAAATTTAATATTTTACCTATTTTTTGATATATTTCTAACTATGTATTTGATATATCTGTTCGTGTTGTCGTTTGCCTACATTTACTGAATGCTGTGGATATTGATGCAATAATATATACTGTCTTTTTCTCAACATTAAATTTGTAGAAATGGTATTATAGTGACGTAGTACGTATATACATACACAGTAAAACCTGTGTACATATTAATACCACTTTCAATTTTGTAGTTACTATTAACATTTACTACAAATTTAGTGTTGACGAAATGGCAGTATATTATTGCATTAATATCACCTTATAATATCCAGTAAATGTAGGCAAACACTATCATGCACGTGTCTCATCACAACGACGGTATGATGTCGTATACAGATATACATATATCCAACATTCCCTTCCCCGAACGGATGAGTATCGGCCGGACACATTGGGCCAATGTCGCCTGCCGATCGATCGCCGACTTTGCTTAAATATCGACCGACTATCATTGAGTGAAATTCGCCCAATTGCAAAATGTTCACACCTTCGTATCGGCGTGATATCACCAGCTAATATCATGCCGACTAATAGCCGACAGGGAGCCGATATTGGCCCAATTTTTGTGCTACTAGGGAAAATATCAAAATTTTCAAACAAATGTAACTATGATATCGAAGGCTTCATGGTCTGAGTCTCTGTTATGAGGGCTTTCGGGTTTTGACTGCGTCAGTAAAGTACATACATATATACAATACAAACCCTCCGGCAACATAGAAAGGGTCATAAATAGGTACATTCATCCACGATCTCCTAAGGTAGCACCAGAATCTAGTAATCAGCTAAGTACTATTGTTCCCCCTACATCCATGGCGTTACTGATCACATCGGTAGAATTCTTCGTAAGCAAAATATCCAACCCCTCTTTAAACCTTTAAACAAGATCTCCCAATTTCTTCCTTCGCCCAAGGACACTGCCCTGCTCTCTCCCATAAAGGCATTTATAAAATTCCTGTGACTGTAGCTCAGTGTACTTTGGCGAAACTGACGTTCTATTCAAACTAGAATCAAAGAACACCAACGTTAAGTCACGTTCATCAACATAGTCAGCCTTAGACGGACACTTCATGGATACGGGCCACAACATTTGTTTTGATCAGGTAGCTGTTGTAAGCGAGTCTCAACACTATTTTCCACAAAAAGGTAAGGGCAGCTATCGAGATCCAGAGACATCCCCAAAATCTCAATCGTGATATTGATTACCCACTCTCCAGTATTTGGAAACCCGTCCTTTCCGCTTCTTCGACCCGTGCTCACTGTTCTGCATCGTTATCTCGCGCTCACCGTTCTGTTTCCTGCACACTGGTATACAGTATGGAATATTTTAAGTGCGTTATAATATCCATGGCATGCATGGTCCATCTTAGGTAGGAGTGGCGGTATGAATCTCAAGCACTATCCTCCGACTATCACCTCCCGTTCGAGGCGGTTTACCAAACGTACGCATAAGTAGGCCGATTTATGGCGTTTCTACAAAAAATAGTTTTACTGGAATTACCGTTAGGTATATTAATATTTCACAATGAAAATCTATTCTTCCACTGTATAATAATTTATTTTTATGAATAAGTTTTTATAAAATGGTCCCACCTTAGATATTAATCGTCAGATGTACTAATTATCTATTCTAGAGCGTTCGAACTACAGATCTTCAATACTGATATACGATGATTATGAGTCTGCGACAGTTGCTACAGTGCAGAAGGCGGACCGGAATTTGGTTGAGAGTGGGGTGTTGTCTACTAGTCGACCTAGCGTATCGTGCTTGCAGTCTATCTCTTCTTAATACATGGATTTCGAGGTGTTATTGTTACTCCTGTGCCAAAAAATGCATGAAGCACTTGCTTTTACTTCCACCCGCGTATACTCCCGCACGTCCACCTTCTCCCTTGTCAGAAGGTTTTCGCCTCTAGCATGGCTGACACGTCGAGTTACCGTAACCTTCTGGCGTCCCTCACCCAGTTTTTCTCCTGAAGAAGTCACTTACATTAGTGACGAAACGTCGAGTTTGAGTAAGTTGTATATATGTATATTTTTTTTGTATTTTTCTTTTTTCATTTTTGTTTTATTTTTATTTTGTATTGTATATATGTACTTTACTATGACGCGGTCAAAGCCCGGAAGCCCTCATAACAAATGTAACTATCTTGCAAACTAATCAAAATAAGTGAATATTATCCTATATAAAGTTGCCTTAAAATTCCCCAGGCAATTCAAAAATCTGATCATATATAGGATATTCCATTTAAAAATGTAAAGTTACTGATGGTTATGGGCAAACGAAACAACCTGTATATATCATAGAATAATTTTGCGTTATAAATTTCATCATACTAAACAACTTTTTGTATTTACATATTTTCTGTATTTTGCATAACAAGAGAGATATGCACTATTGTTACATCCTGTACACAGCTGATTTGTCTATAGAATTAATCATCTTTGGCATTAATAAAACATTACGTATGTAGACAGAAGTGTTTTGTTACTTTTAGTATAGTGTAGATTCACTTATTTCATCAAAATAAGTCTATGATTTTAATTGATTTTACTGCTAATTTTGCTTTTTTCTTGCGCAAAATGGTATCTATGATTTTGGTATTAAAAAAAGTATTACTATCGGCGCAACTACTTGTTGTTCAAAATGCGTTATGACTTATGACATCTGGCGATGTATGTGTATATTTCTACTACTGTCGTTTCATTTTTATCCTTTCTATTGCGTGCTTTTTAAATTTTCTCGGCTGTAACTGGCTTTATGTTTTCTTGGTTGTATTTTTCTTTACTTTGAACGCTGTTTATCTGTGCTTGATTAACTAAAATATTCTTCGCATCTTCACATGATCTTGTCTTCATCTGGTTAACACCAGATGATTTTCCCTCTTTACCTTTTATGTTTATTACATTGCATTTGTTTTTGTTTCTTAATTGCTGTGGTGTAGCATAAGCTTTAGGAACTTTAGGAATTATTTTTAATATAAATTAGCAACTGTGTCACTTCGCCTAAAATTTTTGGACATGAGAATGAGGAGGCTAAACGATACAAGATTTTTTTATTTATCTCTGTGTTCTTTATCATCATGATACGAGCCATTTCCTAAAATAAAGTAAGAAAGTAAATTATAAATAAGATCAATGATCCATAAAGCACAGCTTATGAGCTGCTGTATTGTGTAGGTTATCAGTATCTAGAAATTAAAATTGATAAAAAATTCGTAGATATTTAGTTACAATTACCTATATCAGCAAATATGAACAAAGACTCATTTAAAGAAACCTATTCAGTATTCTAAACTTCTATACGAATTGTTGATTCAATATTATGTTACTTAAAAGTACTGTATTCGGGCATTGAACCTACTGCCTAGTATAAACTCTATACTATAAAGCAGAACCAGTCATCCAAGTGAAATGGGGTTGAATTAACTAAAACGTGTAGCCAAACAGATAAAGGTAAACCTGTACGTCACTGTTAGTGAAAAAAACTCATTTACAGGATTCGTGTAACTTGTTACGTCAACTGAAACGGAAAATTTAGGTCAAATTCAGTTTACAATGAGAAAACAACCTTTTACTCATTTGAAAAAAAAATAGATTCCAACAAATCTAAAACAAATATGTATACCTATTTGTTGCAAGTCGTGAATAGTCAGTCTTAAGGAGTAAATCTAATTAATGGGTATCGCAATTATGTTAGTATTTTCCGTTTACTGGTAACGTTAGCACGGGTATTAGTTGTTCAAAGTAATAAAAATCTCCAGTTGGATTTTAAAAATTGCATTAAGACATATCTTACAATGACAGTACCAAAAATTCAAGATAAAATGTTATTGCAAGCTTTATATGCAAATAACTGCTAGAAATTTCTAGGAAAGTGATAGGTGAAACAGTTTATACGAGTATGTACTAGTACGACAGCAAAATCTGCCCATCTGGAAATAAATAATGGTCATAGTTTTTTTCTTTTCTCTAATTTAACGGTAGAAATAAGAAACTATATTACAATAATGTGGAGCTTTATTAGACTAATTTAAGCTAATGTACAACAATAAAATAAAAGCCTAAAAAGTATTAAATAGCTAAAGGTTGTTTGTTGATCAATACTAAACGCACAGTCTTTCACATACATAATTACCATCTAAGTATAGAAAAAGTGAATACTGTGATATACCTTGAAACTTGCTATTTTGGGTATTCTCTTACATGCTTAATCTGGGTAGAAATTCGATGTTTTGGAAAAACTTCAAATGGTTGAATCCTATACTATACTATAATATTTTATTTATCCGCTTAGTGTCATATACGACACAATATACAATTTCTACAACTACGACTTTTACTTCATGCTGTGTACATATAGGGTTTGCCAGTAAATTAAATAAAAATACCTTATTTTGTATTAATATTTGCTGAGATATTAATTTGATACGATCTCCTGTAAATAAAACTCGTTCACAACTAATATATCTCCGTTATTATTTGTCGAACGTCGGCAAATTTCACATCGATTATGGTTTGCGGTGTGTTGAAGGATCACTGCAGCTTGCGTAACTTCTCTATCTATAATAAATACTGGTAATGTTTGTGGGCAACGGGAAATCTTCCACGTCATCAAACAGTTTTCTATGTGACAAAGTACTAATTACAGAGCCAATTCTTGGCTTGAAATGCTCTTTGTAAATAGTTTCTGCCAATGTGTTCATCATTTATATTACTGTATGTGTTATCGGTTCTATTAGACAAGGTGTGGAAGACTACTCTTAGTAGTTAATGGTCCAACTGATAAAAAGTGCAATCATTTGTATCATCATCAACATCATGTTAACATATAATTCTTTCTGGCTTTGATGTATTGTTGATAATAGAAGCACATATATGAAGCGGTGATATGAGTGCAATGATATATTAAAGAAAAATAGTATTTTTCTTTGTACTGCTATATTGAATTGTACATACAAGTACATAGTTAGATGCCTCGCTCTTTTTGCTTTCGCTTTAGCTTGAGTGACTGATTTCAACCGCTTGCTACAGAAGTCCCGATAGCCTGAAGTAATTTTTGAATGTCCTCACTGCAACTGACGCTTCTTGAAACGCTTCTTGAATAGATAACCCAATAAATACTTATAAAGAGTTCTTGCAACCATTGCACTCTTTTTATCTTGGATTTATCCGGACTTTACGTTTATTTGCTCTATAAATCCTGCAATACATGTCTTTCCAAATATCGATGATCAAACGAAGGCAATTCAGGAGGAATCAGAAGTAACTATCATATACCTATATTGGCCTAAAATAAGGCAATTCCATATATTTTTAACTACAACCTATTACAACACCGAAGTATTCCTTGGTGTGTACATATATATATTTTTCCACCGTCAATTTATAAAGAAAATAGTTGGAATCGAATCGTCTAGTGGCACGCAATTTTCGTGGTTCCGTCGCGCAAACGTAACTTCATCGTTCGATTAATGGTTTCATTCAGACAGTTTGAAGTAAATATAATGGCATGTATATTAGAGTTAGGTATGTTGATATGTTATAACCTTCAAAAGTATCACAACAGAAAATATTCGTTCAATTGTCTTCTTTCACAATTGACGGTATTACATTTATACCGTTCCACCAACAACACAAAATTTACTACTTTAAAGAATTAAAATTTATATTAGCAATTATATGATGCATGACAATAATGTTATGTACGACATTTTAAACTAAGAAGTACGCTAACGTTATTCAGTTTATTATCAGAAATGTTTTATTGTTTTTGGTCGGTTCGTATTTTCTTTTGTTTTTTTGCTAATAACCAATTTTTTCTAATGGTGTGCGTATTTTTTATGATTTTGAAACAAGCGTATATTTCTGTATTCAGTAATGATATTTTGTCATTATATGAATTAAAGAGAAAATAGAATGAATAAGAAAATGTTGTTATCCAAAAGATTAATCAAGACCTCCAAAATGTGTTTAATATTGCTAAATATCACTGCTTGTCCATAAATGAGAAAAAATCGTGCTGTATAGTGTTCGATGTCAAACTATACTTTAACTGTGTTCAACTTGCCCGTAAGGTTCGTTGTAACGTTCGAAATTTAGGTTACATAGTGATGGTAATTTACTATTTAAAAACCACATGAATTTATATATTCCTCGTGCTTACTGCAATTTGAAAATGTTGTATCCTCATAGGCATACAGTGTCTGTTAATGTTAAGACGCAGCTTTGCGACTCCCTGGTACTATCACATTTTAATTTATGTGATTCAGTTTATGGAAGCTGCTTGGATCAGGCCGACATTCGGAGAATTCAGGTGGCGCAGAATTCCTGATTGGGATTTATATTTGGTATTCGTAGAAAACATAGAATTTCTTATAAGCTTTCGGAATTGGAATGGCTCAATATGATTAGACGCAGGAAATTGCATTTTCTTTGTTTTGTTTATAAAATTGTAAACAATAATGTTCTGCCGTATCTCACCAATAAAATCAAACTTAGAACTGACGTCCACAATATTAATATCCCCGGGAAAGATATTATTGATACACCTAGACACCGTACCCAGCAACTTAAGAGAGGTTTCGGGTATCATTGGGTCCGTATGCTTAACCAGTTACCCGTCTCTGTCAAGCAGCTCAACTATATCGCTTTTAGACGCTCTGTTTCGGATCTGCTAAAGAATGAGCAATTCTTTGCAATCTTTAGTTGAATAGATTGTTATTTAGTTGTGTTAACTACTCATTGCAATTTTTTCTCTGGTTACCTTTGAAGGGTCGCCATTTATAGCAGGATGCTCTTATAGACCTGACAACGATCCTGTTGGCTTTTTGTTTTATTGTATGTTATAATGTGTTTATTTACTTTTTTGCCAGCAAATGATTTATTATTATTATTAAAAACGTGTTAACCGTAATTTTATCATTAGCATTTATTGCAAGCACTTACCTGCAATAATATTTAATAAACTCTGTTGTAAATAATTACATGTTTATTGTAACCTGAATTGTCAACTTTTCCGGCACCCATTACTTCCGTTGATAATTTAATGCGATTAGAGGAATCTTTCCCATTAATTTAAATTACTACATATTTCCAAAACATAGAGAAGTGTTATTAATAAAAAAGCTGAGTTAGTTACTAAAGCAAGAAAACAAAACATGTGAGGTAATAATCTAAATAACTATTGCCTAAAACATTCTCGTTAGCACCTTAAATGAATTAAAATTAGTTATTTAGATTCTGGAATTGTGGAATGGTGTATAAATTATTACTGGTATTTGGAATTATCCTAAATTCTTTTATGTTTGTGTATTTATTTCAGATGTATAGCATATACTGTTACAACAACGAAAATTAATATCTTGTTTTAGGTATTTACGCGATTTCTTTCAATCGTACAATTTTCAAAATAAGTGAATGCATACTGGTATATATATTTCACACAATAAGTTAACCATTACAAAATGAATTAAGATTCAAGTAAACAATAAACAAACTGCTACGTGTTAGGGTCTGCAAAATGATGGCAGTGCCTTACTTATCCCAAACGTATAGCATGTTTCATTTACATTCACCATCTAATTTCCATAAATTCATTTTAATCTCTGCGCGGTTTAACTCAATAGAACTTCGTTACAAATGTTGATTTTATGATTTTCAATCTTAATATTTACATTTAGATTGTTGCTCCTGATTTTATTTATCATTCTTTCAATCACTTGTCTTCGTATAGATTTCCTCTTGCGTTTTAAGATATATTACCTTAAATTGAATAGCAAAAATATTTACGCGATTAGCTATGGTATTGATTGCGTAACATTAACAGCATGAAACAGCATTAAATTCAATATGTTCTAAAATTTCAAAATTATTCCAACGTGTAGCTTAAACATTCGTGTTTTTTTTTGCTGCGTTAACTAACGTAAAGGCTTTTTATACAAAACTATCAAATTGATGCACAGAAAGATATCTTCAACTGAAGGATAGATATAAATATAAATAGCAAATAATTTAATTTAATTGGGATGACAGATAGATTTCAATAGATGTCATATGTTCATGTGAATCCAATGTTATGCATCATAAAATTTAGATACCTAGTTATACAGCGCGAGCAACAATGATTGAAGCGGGCTGGTTCTATATTTGTTTCTAATTTTATCAAAACTATCTTCTAATTAGACCTTTACGCATAATGCCTTTGAATTTGCTGTCAAGTAGTGTATTAGTCTTATCATCTTGTCAGTTTCATATTTTTCTGCTCGATATTTTGTGTTTGTAATTCATTTAATTTTATTGTACTAAGGAACTTGTTTTTTTAAATGTTGTTCACATTTTGCTCGTTCAGTGGTACGCAAAATACAAATGAAAATATAGAATTTGGTCAAACTTTTCGACAACACATTCGTCGCATTGTGCAACGTTTCAGACAGACAGGTAGTGTTTGTAAAAGAAAATCCTCTGGCAGAAATATTATATTATTTACTATCTATATAGAGTAGTTAACTTCCTTTTACAATATAAATAGCTATAGGTAATTTTTGTTTTCGAGTAGTACGTCTATTAATCAAATTTTCGCTATCTATTTGTGATTGAGGAAGGTTATATAATGTATTTTACTACAATCGCCAATTAATATAAGCAATATTGTTATTTTGATAATGTAGCGTCTATGTCAGGAATTGAATTATGAAACATCGTTCGTTGGACGAACCAACAAACCCATATGCTAAAATAGACATACTTTAGTAGGTAGGATCGTGGGTATGACAGCCAAAGATTCCAACAATAGACTCAAATTTTCAAATTCTGAGCTTTCGCAATTTGTTTATTGCTTCATCAGAGAATTAAGCTACAAAAGCATGATAAAATGTAGGTTATGAAAGAATACACATTATAAACAGAACTTACATAAGAGTGTACATTGACGATGCAACTTCAAAAATATTTTCAAAAGCGTTACAACATATTAAAATTAGTATTAATAAAACCAAGTCGCATATTAAAATCAATTATTAAAAATTAAATTAAACAGCGGGAGAGATCCCGCCAACAAACGAATAACGCCATGTGATGATTGGCGCGAAAATGTGTGAGAGGTTAGGATCTGACAGTTGGTGAAAAATACATAGAACTAAATGCAAGATCAACAGGGATATACTGTGTGAGCAATCAACACAGGGTGTTAAAAATTTATGGGGAGGAATGTCAAAATATAGGTCTTTACTTATTATGTAAATTAATATCAATTTCAAATAACTGTGCATAAATATTGCTTAAGTGGTTAATTAACACCCTAACCCTAACCTAGTGAACTTAACGAGTACAGCCAGTACTTCTTTTCAAAATTGAAGAATAGAATAGAATAGATAGTAGTTTGAGACCTATTAATTTCATCACAAATGTGACACGAAGATGGAAAGGCTATGTATCGGCAACAATTTTAACAACCAAGTGTTTCTTAGCGTACTCATAATTCGGAGCGAAAGCAGAGGCGTGACTAACGAATTGGTATGTTGTCCACGGTCATCGTGTGTGCACGTATAATAGCAGCAGAAATTAAGTTTCATTATATCTAGTGACCAAGAAGATTATCCCTACTTATTTACTTGTGTTAAAAAATTATTGCAAATAATGTAAGGCGTGCATGGTATACTTGTGCATCCAATTGTAATGATTCTAGTGAATTTGTTTAATAATTAGCATAGCTTTTTTTGATCAAGAAATTAAGACCTATAATTCTTCTTCACTTGGGAATACTAACTATAGACCAATCTTTTCAATATGTAACACAGTTTACGAAAATATAGCGATTTTCTTCGACAGTCCTAGCAGTCCTTTAGTAGGACATCGTTTATTTATGAATTCAATAACCCATTCACATTACTGAATGTGATAAGACTTCTTCCTGGAGAATCTGATCGTAATCGACTTGTCCCTATTTATGGATAGACGCCATTTGTCAAACCATTCAACAACTGTCTAATAACAATGAAACTTCGTATTTATACTAATTATGAGTCGCTGCACAGGCCACGCCCCCAATGCGCCTAATCAATCCCCCCCCTACAACCCGCTCATTCCGCGAATATAAAAACGCTCCCTCGTAAGACAGTAATAATTCTTGAGTCGTAGTTACCTTTTGGCTGGCGAATTTTCGTTTTGCTACCAACTACCTACTAAATTTGTTTGGATTGGTAAACATGGTAAAAATTGTTTGTTCCATATCTATTCCTTGATGAATATCTGCAAGAACTGATAATAAAATTGAGAGATACCATTTTAGAAACAGAAGAACGACTGCATTGAATTTAGAGAGTAATATCCAGTATTTACAGCGGCTCATTACGATTCATTATATGTATATAAATTTTAAATGTTTGGAAGAAACCTTGAATAAAAATATTTGTCTGAAGATAGCATATGGTCATCATAATATAAGGAACAGGAATTAAACAGGATAGATGGTAGGAGACTATACCACTATTAAAACTTGAACTCTTTTTGCAACTAAGTACTAAGTTATACTATTATATGTAAAGTTACTGAGGCTATATATTATGTTAGTTGACTTGTAATTAGATATAAGTTGAATTTGAATTTACAATATTATTGATATGATTTCTGTTGTTTTTGTTGACGTATTGTAGTAGATCTGTGATTTTCTACACTGGTGTAAATAGGTTGACTAGAAGCCATTTCGAAGCGAATTTTAGCGAATTCAGTCGACTAAGTCTGAATTCGTAGTCAGTCGTATAGGCCAATCCTAGGCAAACACCTCTGATAGACTATATGATGGGAAGGAAAAGTATGCATAAAAATACATCGGAAAAAACTACCATGAAGACAATAATTGTCACTACATTGAAGGTAGTCAGGTATAGCATAGTTAAATCCGATAAATATAGTTATACATCAAGGAATGCAATGAATTTTTGTTGTACGCATTGAAGCTCACAAATGATATATTACGTAGACCAGGACAGAGGTATTCTGATTTTCGAAGAGGGCAAGGACAAACTAATTTTGCAATAAACGAACAATGTATATGGTCGATATAAATACAGGAAACGTAGCAGTTATTGCTCTATATTCCGCTTTAACGATTTGACTCCAACATTTCCTCCATCTTGTTCCGGATACTACATATAAAATACAATTGTGGACAATATCGTTGGTAAACATTCATAGCTACAAGTACACTTGATCAGAGTGATTTCAAGGACTATGGGCTCGTAATAACAATAAACATCGAAACACGTGTCCCGAATAATTAATCAAAGTTGTGGTGTGTGGTGATACCGATGTTTATTGTTAAGTACACTTGATACTTAAAATAAAGCTGATATTATAATAGAAAATAGAGGTGTCCACTTTTTATACACTTTACTTTTATGTAAGAGAAATTAGACAGTTATCACTTTATGTTCTACAACAATACAGCTCCTCCTATCATTGCTGCCTTAAATCCACACTAATTATTAAGCAATGACAATGTTTCATCATTTATAATATTAAATCATAACTTCATTATAGTGATTATTGACATAAGAATTAATTATCTGACTTATATTTTGTATTTAGTAATAATAATATAATAGTAGTTAATAAGAATATATATTGTTTTCTGGGCGTTTTAAATTTAAAAAATATCTATGTTATCAAATTTAATGTTTATGTGAAGATATCTGTTTTAAGACTTGTTCCTATATAGGCTATAAAAACTTTATAGCGTACGTAAAAATGTACGACTATGTGTGAATGTGTGTACGTGTACCCATTTTGTGTTCTAAAAAAGTAATATTAGATTTATGAAGTGTTTTAGCTTTGAAGATCAACATATCATTTATTATGGGTAGATTATTATACTTTAATTCGCAATTATTACAGACATTTAAAATGTCATACGTAAAGCAAAATATTATACTTGATGCTTCATAACATTACTGCTTAGACTGCTTATCGTACGTATTTTACTTCATATTATCTGCGTCCATCTAATAATGTAGAATGCTTAGGTCCGACCTAAAATAGATATAAGTATACCCTAATTAGATAATATCGTAGGAAAAGTAAATTAGTTTGTAACATTATTTCTTTGTATTGTAAGTTGAACAGGAAAATATACAAAATTGTCATATTTATTCTGATTATTTTACTTTTAAAAATATCAATTTAGAATATATTACTTCCTTAACGAGCGAATTGCGTTGCTATTTTTATTTTAGTGAACCCACGTAACACCACAATGCATACCTGTATATCATTAAATTGTACTAAACGTCACATATAAAAACTGTAGTAGCGTATTCGAGATATGCAGTTAACAGTTATGTATCGTACAGTTAACATGATCCCTTACTACACTCATGAATATGTTATATGCATATCATTTTACAGTTATCGAGTGCATTTGTACTACAACCATAAAAGTGCACCCGCACTGCTAATGTGTACGTATAGATAGCCATAGCTAATGAATCTTGAAGTTTAATCGGACCCAAATTAGTGTGATGCATTGCTATATGGCTATAATATAGTTGTTTTAGTTTAATTCATAGGTAGTCGCGAGAGGCGATATTTCCCATTGCTGCCAGAATCTACTACGTATAAAACAGCACATAAGCACAATTATGCACTCTTCATGTATATGATTTCAATATCAGTAATTGTGGCGATTAACTGGTCGTCTGCAGCGAGGCAGGAATACCCATTTTCCATATCATACTCCGACAGCTGTTACTTATAAAACTCTTGCATTTAGGTTAGTAAATATGTAGGACTGGAGAGAAAAAACGTGCAATTGAAACTATAAAGTAATTACAGTAAATTGTTCACATAGTTTTAGAAAACCATTTTTCCTTTTGTTTCTTTCACGAGATATTACAATTATTCTTCAATACACATTCCAGCAGGGTGCGTATGAAATTTTGCATTTAATTGAAATTATAAGAAAATAAAATCCGCATGATAAGCGAGCTCACTGGTAGTGGTATATTTATACACTACCCAACTACATACTAATTTGCAATTCAAGGTTCCTGTCATTCGTACGGCTAGCTGTCGATCGCAAGCCCGATAACGCTTGAAATATCTTCGGCCATGTATGTGGCAACAATATGCCAGTACTATATACAGGGTGAGGCAAGTGCGTCAAAGCTCAATATACCCATTAATATTAAAGACATTACAAAATGCTATAGACAAAAATCATAGACAGTCTTAAAAAGCTGCATATTTTAAAATTATTTTCCTATATAAAGGATTTCCGTTATATCGCGAACGTTTGGCTTAAATAATTAAATATTAATTACCAGTATAAGTTTAACATTTTGTAGTTGTGTTGTATTTAACAAGTTTATCTCAATTTATGATTAAATAACTTTTACTGTCATTTTTTCATGGCTAATTTGACATATTACAATTATTTTGAAAAGCTTACCTTTCATTAAGAAAATATTAAATATCTAAGAAATTATCGATTTTAGATATAGGGAGTGGTTAATAAAAATGAAAGTGCATACAGTGCATCCCTTTCTTAATATAAAATACAGGGCGTTCCATTTAAGTAAGATGAAAAAAAATGCATTTGTGTTTTGAATCCCCTGTACACAGTTTTCGCAATATTGGCAAAATTTTACTTTGCTTTAAAACTGTAACAATATAAAATAGTCATTCCGGTACAAAAAGAATTTCAAGTTGTTTCGTGTGGAATATACAGGACATTGAACACGCAATGATTTTTAGACAAAATTGACATCTGATATACTCGGTATAACTTAATGAAACCTTATATCGAAAGAATGAGGAAGATATGCTTAATCTAATTCTGAAACAATATATAGTGTGTCCCATCTAAGAAAATGTATGTTTGGTTCACCTTGGCATTATGAAACACCCTGTATATACGAAAATAATTTTAAAACTAAGACTGCCTATGATTTTTGTACATATGGTATTGTGATATCTTTAATATTAATGGATATATTGAGCTTTGACGCACTAATGTCTCACCCTGTACATGTATCTCAGTATTTACTTCATTACCACGGATATTTATTAGTAATCAATAATATATTACTTTAGAGGCATTCTTCATTTAATATTCTATTTGCGATATGTTGAAACAAATGCACTGGCATTGTTTTAAGTACACTTAAAACAATGGATATTTTTAATAGTAATTTGTTTAATGATAGAAAGTTTTCTATTAACCTGGGCAGGAAGGTAAATTGCAAAGTAAATAATAATACAAATAAGAAAGTTTTTTTTATGAAGTAGCATGATTCATGATTTGAAAAAAGTCAATAGATATCCCCGTATGGGTTGGCTTTCTACAGGGAGAGCGAGATTGTTTGAACGCATTTGGCATACCTGACTTAGATAAGCTAACTTCATAGTTGTTGCGAATGTCATATGCTAGGTTGGATATTTGGTGGCAGGTTAGGGATTCATGAACCAGAGATGCCAAATGCATTCAAACAATC
This sequence comes from Holotrichia oblita, assembly GCA_023690525.1. NCBI lineage: Eukaryota > Metazoa > Arthropoda > Insecta > Coleoptera > Scarabaeidae > Holotrichia > Holotrichia oblita. Next base: position 120,987,372 of record CM043016.1, on the reverse strand, counting down.
TCGCTCTCCCGATATAAATATCAAGTTGTTCATTCTACTGATAGTTAAATATGAATAATTAATGTGAAAGTTGGATTCTTTTTGAAGTATAAAATTTATAGTAAGGAATACTATTGATACAATCAAGAAAGGAGCCCAAAAAGAATTAACATTACTATTTAAAAAGTTAATTTCTAGATTATTCAGTGTCAGACAGGATTGGTGAAACCTACAGGTAGGTTGTAAGCGTGACTATGAAATTTTAAAAAAATTGTTCAAGACAAATTTTAAGTACGTCTAAAAATTATATAATTTGTTCAGTGGTGTAGAAAGTAAGCTGCAATATATTAAGTATGAGCTGAACGACATCTGTGCTGGGTGTGTTATTAAACAAACTTTACAATAGTCCGCGATGAAATATTTAATATTGTAATGTGTAAAGTAATCAAAACAAATATTCTACAATCAAAACACTAAAAATTCTGATAGGGAATGAAAATAAACTATAAATAATGAGAATACTACAAATAGGAAAATAACTATTCTCTGAAGAGAAATACTTTTCATATTCACAGGTGCAATAATTACTGTGTGACTGTAACAAACGCGGACAACAATGCTGACAAATCGCATACTCCCGCATAGTTAAAGCGAGAGAGTAGATGCATATATTGGATTGAGTCGGTCTTTACTTGATGTAAATCCATTTTCAATGTGAAATAAAACAAACAAAATGTTTCAGATTTACACTGTATTTGATAATCACGACAGCTGTTTCGCTACACTGTAGCTTCTTCAGGTTTAAATATACAATAATAAGTATCTACACGCCACAACTCTATTTGTGGGGCCGTTCTGTGATATAGGGACGAGCACCTACAAAAAAGAACTTAAAGGCAGAGAAGAGAGGCTCAGAGCATCTCTCTGGAGAATCTCCCTGGTCTGAGACACTTCACGACATTCCTTGGAAGCTACAACAAGCACAGAGCGAAAACTTTGCTAGAAATAAGCAGAAATAGACTACGCATCCTCACAGGTTTTCTTACAGGACATTGTCACCTTGGTGAACACATGACAACGATAGATCTAAAACAGAATAGCGACTGCAGGTTCTGCGGGATTGAGGATGAAAATCCGGAACACCTGACATCTTACTGCACCGCCACCACGGAAACCCGAGCTAATTATCTCGGCAAAGACGTCATAGACGAAGAAGAAATACCTTCTCTGAAACCATCACAGCTATTGCAATTTATCAAAGCTCTTAGACTGGATGAGGAGCATACCCCATCAGCTTATGCAAGGGGACACAATAGATCAATAGGTCGCAGCGCAATATCACCCTAAATCTAACTACATTGCATGTGGTACACGTGAGCCATGTTTACTTATGTCTCAGAACAGCCTAATGCGTTTTAAATTATGTTGGCTTAACGATTTCAGATGACACATTAAAAAGTGAACATGTTAGTGGAATAATTTTTTATTTGTTAATTTCATATGCCATCCTATTATTCCAATATTATGAAAAAATTAATAAACTACATATATAGTAACAATTTGGATTTATTATTCGTTGGAATGTTTGTATTCTTACAATTACGAAAGTATCCACAAGATTTAATGACATTCTAATTACGACTAATGTAATTAGAGATTATGTATGTATATATGAATTATAACTTATATCGTCTGGACTCATCAGCAAAATTACTTTCGCCATTGTACCACTTCCGGTTTACCAGAAGTTAACGTCAACTTTGTTAATTTAAATAGCATGGTATATTTTTTATGAGTTTTTTTGTATCTGGCATACAATTCTGCATCAAACCTTACTAAGACACCGTATGTCAAAAATCAGCCGTTTTTGAGTTATTCAATTTTCTTCAAATATAGAGGGCCAAAAATTGCAGCTAAAGACCACATATTTGGCATGCTATTAGCCGAAATAGCATACATCAAATTTACGTCCTAAAATTTATCATAATTTATATAGCGTCGCCCAAAATTAGCGTTCCTTTCAACCAAGTTCACATCGACGAAAGTCACTTTTTTCAAATGGAACAGCCTATGTATTATTGCGTTTTTGAATACACTTAATAACTCTCTATCATTCCTTATTAGATATATTACCTTGTTTTTTTTACGGTTTCCGAGATATAAGTACTTCGAGATATAATCCTATTACATTCTCCATGAATAGAAGATAAATCTAAAATGTCGTTCCTTTTCTGTAATGTATTTCATTTGTTATTTTGCTTGGCAGATATAATCTATGTGTATTTATCTATAGTACAAATGCAATATCAATTATTTTGACATTCAAGTATTACTAAGATTTTAAATACATTAAAAAGCATACTTTTCGGACTTTCAGAAAAGTACTTATATCTCGGAAACTGTAAAAAAAACTAGGTAGTATATCTCATTAGATTACTTACTTAATTAATACTTATTAACTCTCTATCATTCCTTATTAGGAATGATAGAGAGTTATTAAGTGTATTAAAAAATGCCATTATAGGATGTTCTATTTTAAAAAACTGATTTTCAAACCGGAAGTGGCACAATGGCGCAAATAATTTTGCTGATGAGTCCAGATGATACAAGTTATAATTACAAGTTTTCAGAAATGTTGAATGTCAAGAACATCAAAAAGTTCTAACGAACCAGTTTCGTGAATGACCCTGTATAATATAATATAATTATATTAACAACAGATAAGTCGCTACGGGTACGGGATTATTATAAGGAAACTAAAAAGGATTAAAAATGTATTGTATTCATTTAGAATAATTATTATGTTTTTATCTCTAAAATACTGTTAATTGTTTGGTATTTTACACAGATTGTTTATTATGTACCTATGTACATACACCACTTATAAATATAACTTATCTTTCGTTATTTGTTACATTTTTTATATTGTTTAACACAGTAAATATGCTAGTCTGTCAAAATGATTGTTCTTCACTTACCAATCTTAGTCCTCAAAGTGTTGCAAATATTGGCAACCTAAATGGCTTGTCATACCTCTTTCCACATACGATGATATTACAACAAATAATTTTGCATTTGTAGTAATCCTGTTTATTGTAATTAGTACCACGTTTTAATAGACGCGGAAGTAGTAGTAAGTGCTATCAATATTGGAAATATTTTTTCATATACTTATATCTACATATATCGTAAAAGTTAACATTATAGTATGGAAGCATCGGTTTATTCGCTTGATATCACATCTAGTTGAAGTCGTAAATTCTATAATATCCATACATTTTAATTTACAAATAACAAGTTATAAGTATATGAATCGCTAGAAGTAGGGAAATAAACTTGCGAAGACGGTAAATTACGGTCGGTGCGATCAATGCACACCTCATGGTTAAAGGAGGAGGGTATATGTATACGCTTTAACTATGCGGGGGTAAGCGATTTGTCCGGACCAAAAATTCCGAAGCTGTACCTTTGGAACAGAGAACAAAGAAGTGTGTACGTGCACACATGTAATTTTCTATTTGGATATTACAAAAACTTACTATGCTACTGCTTACATGTTGACTTTTCGAACAACAACAGCAATCTTTAAAAGAATGTAGATGAGTTACTGAACGTATTTTCTTCTTGCGATTTGGAGAACTACGTCGTACTCTGCATCATATACGTAAAGGTCATACGAACACGTACTGTGTTAAATTGGCAATCGATCCAAATTAGCTATTTGCATGACCTAGCTATACACGCGGTTTTCTTTCAAGACTATGTACAGGTTGTAGGTTGCCCTTGGGATACTATTTACTTCTGTTTTACGTTCTGTATATCTGTGCTATATTTATGCATTGAGGCAGAACACATTTTAAGTCCATTTGGGGAAAACGATTTGACTCGATCTCAGTAGGACAAAATACGTATTTCCCGGCTGACGGGGCGAAAAGAGACTTGTTACACCTAATGAGAATGCCCATTGTTCTTTTCACCCCTATTCGTTAAAATAAAAACCGTACCGTAACGATTCGAAAAGGTACAGGAAAGAGATGCAATGACGTCACCTGTACATCACTATAATGATAATTGATCTACGTAGTTTTTCCTTACTTTATAGAATGTGGTGAAATATTTTTAAAGATACAAACAAGACCTTCAGGATCAATTTCCATTAAGTCTAGTCAATTATGGAATACTTATAATCTGTATACAAGGGTGACGCCGAAATTATTGAGTTGTGACGCCATCAAACAATATTTGACTAACATTTATTGCGTATATCTTAAACGTCAAACATTTTTACGCTTTTATGTCAAAGTATGCGGCTTTAATACTATTACAGTACTAAAAGTGGGAGATTAAATACATGTAGTCATAGAGCTAGGCCGAGAGCAGTTTAGGGTTACGATATTATAAATTTTTGGGTTCTAACGATGAAGAATACACGGAACACTTGCATTCAGTGTTTGGGGACGCAGTACCATCTTAGGTTACGATTCTTAAATGGTTTGCAGAAAATCGCCATGGTCGCACTAACGCATTGATAGAGGCCATACATGACATTGGATTCGCAGCAGTAAGGCAAATCATTTATGGAGATTTACATGAACGAAAACTTGCGTCGCGATGGATGTCACATATTTTAACAGAAACACGGAAGGCCGAGAGTGTAATAATTAGCCCTGAAACACTGGAGGAGTTAAAACAAGTGATAGTGTAATAAGATCTACATTTCTCCTTATAACGTTCCTACGCGTCAAGAGAGTAGAGTATGGATATACGAAGTAGAGCCAACGCTGACGACTGTGAAAAATAACGTGCGATGCAGAAAGTTATGTACGACGTTTTCTTCAGAAGCACTGGTCTTGCGAAAGCTGTCAAGTTAGAAGAATAAGAAAAAACTGTCACGGCCGCCTGATACACCCAATACTGCCTGCCAAAGGTATTGTGAGACTTCAAAATTATCGGTTTAATGCTTCACCGTGACAGCACTGGTACTGCAACTTTTTTGAGATAAAATAACATCAAGGTAATAGAATATATGCCTCTTATTCCGCCCCTTATTTTCAGCAAGTTTCCGAAACCGCTTGGCGTGAGGCTTTAGAACTTTGGAAAACGCGATTACAAAAATGTATAGATAATAAAGGAAAATACCTTGAATATAAATTAATAAAGTTCTTGTTTGACTGCTCTACATATATCGCAATAATTTCAGCGTGACCCTCGTGTATGATGAAATATGAGAATTTGAACGCACTTAATTGTGTTATTGTCTCAATTCTAACTCGAATGCAGGTTTATTTTCAACAGCTTGTCCAACCTTCGAATATGATATTAGAACTAGGTGCATAAAATTATGTAAACTACATACATGTATCGTGGAAGCAATAACACAAATTTACTATGTCACATTAACTTTATGGTATTATAAATCTATAGGATTTTATTTAGTAAACAACTAATTTAATTTACTCCTTAGATTTGCGTATTATAAACGTCAAATAAATATAGTAACAGAATCTACCAACTAAACTATTCGCTAGAAAATCATGCCGTTAAATGTTATTCTTTGATTAATGGTTCATAACTGTCAGATGTGAGTGTCATTTTGTTAGGCTTGTGAGAACTTAACTACATTTATTGATGTGTTTGTAACGAGTACCTACTGTACAATGTCAGATTTGCCGCTTTCTGTCCCATCAATATCTTCGGTTTCTTCATTATCAATTGTATCAGAATCTTCAGACGATGAAAATTAACCTCATGGACGCCTACCAAGGACATTTCGCGTTAGAACTAATCCATTTGAAATGTATTCAAATGAGGAATTTCAAAACACTATTTCATATAGCGAAAGACACTTTTCAAGAAATCCTAAACATGATTGAAGATAATTTGGAACTTGTAGTAAATAGAAACGTATCCATATCAGCTATGAACCAATTATTGTTAATTTTATTCCACCAGTTTTTTTTAATGTTACAGAAAATCATTTTAATATTACAAAAAGCAAATATAGCAATTCCTACGACTAACTAAGTATGACCGCTGTGAAAAGTTTGTCAGTTTTATAGTATATTAAGTATGGAGAACGGTAAGGGATGTTTACCGTTCGAAGACAATTGTTTGGAGGAGGAGCTAAGCGACGACTCCAATTATTGTCTGAGAACGGTAACCCTTAACGTTCAACATGCTTATAACGTTTTTTTGCGCGATTGGAATCTCTAGAATAATAATAATAATAATTTATATAAATTTTGTGAAAATCACGAAGATTGGAACTGGAACCATTGGATGGCTGCTCCATGGTGTCTATGGTTTTGCTCCAAACAAGTTGCGTCATGCGTGTGTTTTTGATGCTGTCGTTCCTAGTTCTGTTTTGTGGTTCTGTTTAATTCACTTACCGTTCAGTGAAACGGTAAGTAAATTACTTACCGTTTTGTTACACATAGCAACCAGTAATAGCAACTTACCGTCGTAGAAACAGACACGGTAAACTGATAAAGACAACCACTCGCGCAAAAAATTCTATTACTTATTATTAAATTCGTAATTTATCATTTACTTTGTCCTTTGTAACTTTTTTTTGTCGTCTCGTACTATAATTTCAACTGAGTTCCAGTTCTTATCCCTGTTTCCGTATACGCATTAAATTTATCTGCAATTTCGCTCCATGCTTTATTTTTTCTTAAAAAAAGTGAACATTATCGGTTTTTTATTTTCCGCAACATGAATGTGGTTTTGTACAATTTCCAATAAACTAAATTTGCCTCTTTCAGTACAATTTTCACAACGTTTCCTCTTTCTCTCGTCCGTCATAATTTATAAATAGTATTATTTAGTGATGGAGTTATGATATATACGAGTACATGTGTAGGTAGTAGTAAAAAATGTCAAATAGTAAGCTGTACAACTTTATTCTCTGATTACTTATTTTACTTCCATAGTAACTTTATAACACTCGAATAGCATTTACTCGTTTATTATATTTATTCTAGAAATAACTATAAAGATCTATTTGGTGCTTATAATGCCAATTCTAAATTAATTTAGCACAGGTTATCTTATAATTTCTAGCAGAACTGTAAACATTGTTACATATACTGTTGTTTGCTTATTAATGCTATTTCGTAATCTACTTCTTATATTATTCAATCTTTTTTATTTCATTTATTTTTTATGATTTATCTGCAATGATAATTTTGAATTCGTACAGTATGGCTCTCGTAAATACCGTTTTCCATTCTAAATCTGAGAACTTTTTGATTAAATCTTTCTGTTCATGAAGATACATTTGACATGTGCATTTCTTTTTTGTTTAATTTTATCTTTAGGTTTAACAATTATTGTCAGAATTTAATTTTATTCAATGTATCCGTACTCTGGGTGATCGTTTTAATTTTGTACTGTAGACCAAACTCCATCAAACCATAAATTAAGAGTATGCATTGATCGTATCTAATGCGCTCTTCGAGCAAACAACGTCTCTTATTTCTTAATATAAAATAAATAATACTTTACTTTGTTAAACCACTTTATAGTATTATTTATTTTATATCACAAAAAGTACCACAAACTAATGGCTAAAACCATCGATTATTCTCTTATTTCTACTTCTCTTAACAAATATATTTATTATATTTATCTGTATTTAGCTGTTTCTCACTAATATCCATATAAACTAGATTGAGCATCTAAACATTTGAAATCTCATTGACCGACATGATAAAGTATGTAAAAAACGTTATGTAATAAAATATAAACGTTTGGTTAATTTTTGAACATAATTTGTGTAGGTTGAAAGGCACCCGGTATGTGCCCCAAAATTACATTGCTATATCTGGCCACAAATGTAGGAGATGTATATATATATTACACATTTATCGTTAAATGTGTAGCAAGGATGATGTAAAGAGGAGGGGGATGTGCAGTGAATTCGCCTTCTTGTGTACTGCATTTTAGTAGGGTAATATACTTACTCGTCTGGCATTTTCTCAATGTCTTGCATGCAGTAGACAAAAACGAAATCTTGGAAAACCCAATATAGGTTCTGTCATTTATTGCTATCAGTCCTATTCAATCACACATTTACAATTCTGAACATCGTTCGTAACCTTACAAGACAAACATGACAGTTTCTCCGCTTGTACGTACTTCAGTTACATATGTGCATTTATAAGCTTCGTGTGCTACTTTGTTGATTTAACAGGACGGCTTATACTTTCTTCGTTAACTTGAATTATTTATTCTTATGAAGGAAACATGGTTTACAATCGAGGACTAGACTCTTAAGAAGCCTTTTCTGTTCGTCATCGAACTTAATAAAATTTAAATTTTATCTATAAAAGCGGCCTCTCTTTTTGTTAAGGTATTTAGAATTATAAGAAACTAACTTTTAGTGTGCTTACAAGAGTTTTTACACCCATTGTGGCGATAATTTCCTCCTTGTTATTGATTTGATACGAATCACCTATCTGCAGTATACTAATTCATTAGCCGTATTGACTACAAATTAGGGCAAATTAGAAAATATAAAATAGAAAGATAAAATATAAAAAAAAGGAATTTTATTTGTCGATTTTATTTGCAAAAAAAATTTGCAATCGTGTGGAAATATTAAACACATAGATACCTACATAACGCTTAACTAATTAGTTTGTAAGGCACAATAAAATTGCATACATATCCCACTAATTACTTGTATTGTACTAACTATTATAGTTAATGATCTAATAAATATGTTTTTCTTCAAACGTCAATAAAACTGACATTTTTCGACTGAGTAGTCGGCCGCAAAGTGTCACTTTTCCTCCGCCGGAGGTTTACTTTTCACTTTTCCGACGCCGGAGGAAAAAGTGTTATTATAGCAACGTAGTACAAACACATAATTTCAATGTTGACAATGTCCACTTGACAGTTTTATGATGAGTTGCTATAGAAACAACTCGTAAAAATCATCGGTCTAAACGTCCAAACATCCTACCAAACCTGCTTACCTTCAATTACCAATATGTTTGCATAAATTTGCCGACGTTTGAGAAACAATAGCATATTTTATGTGGAGGAAAAGTGACTTTTCATGGCTTGCTCTCTATTAGCTAAACACGAGCGCGCTATGAAAAGTATCACTTTTCCTCCGTATAAAATAATATACTATTATTACCTACACATTGTGTATTATTACGTATACTACGTAACAGATATTCCTATTAGAGGGCCCGAAATGCTTATGCTGCGCAGTAATAAACAAAATTATAGATAATAAGTAATTTCAGTTAAAATCGTATTTGTTCCCTTTGCATTAATTACCCCACATACATACTCCTACACATGGTACCTATGGTAATTAAATATAGGACCATAATTTTTAGTCAATATTGTCAATAGATTCATCAGTCTCTGACCAAGTAGGTATGTAATAGAAGGGCCCCACGTTGGGCGCCATATTGTAATGGAACGGTCTTACGTTGTGCTCTATATTGTGCTTGTACGGTTTCTTGCCTGATATTATGTCGTGCAAATGTGTGTTTAAGATCTTGGGCGCCACGGTATATAATTAATTTCCCTCGTGATCTCACGATGACGAAAGTTACTGACACCAAAATAGAGAAATTACGCCTGACTAGCAAAATGTCGGTTACAATAGCTCTTAACGTAATAAAGAAAAGCGTGTACTTACCTTACAATTCCTTATAAACTTCTTTCTTTATATTATTGAGTATTTTAACAATAAATAATAACACAAAAAAACACAGACTTATATGTCACTGAATAAATGAAAGAAAAAATGCATCAAATAAACGAATAACAACTATATTAAATAAAGCGAATAAATATTATTTTTACATATATAATTTTAAAAAGGCAACAAACTTTATAGTTAAAATATTTTTGCATTGTACCTATGTAGGTATATAGGTACAAAATTAGAACATATGGGACAAAACATTAATAATAAACAAATACGCCATTAAAATTAACTATAAAGTTTGTTGCCTTTTTAAAATTATATATGTAAAAATAATGTATGTATAAATTTAAAAGTAGCAACAACGACAAACTTTAAAAATAAAATACAATAGTTAATTTATGTATTTTGAGCTCGGATGTATGAAATATAATAGTTTGGTGGCCAAATATCTTTGAAGCTTCTTTCTTCGCGAACGCTCGTTGACGCTGGTTCTTCCCGCCGAATGTCCGCTGCTTTCGGTGGGTTGTCTTGCGACTCGGGCGTGTTCTTTCTTGTAATTTACTTTCACCAGTATTGTAATTAATTGGCTACGTGCTGGCCTTTCACCAGTAAACACGGTCTTACTATTTTACTGATTATTTAAATAAGTATAGTAATTACAAGATCACTAACTGGGCCCTAACTTGACAAAGTTTAATATAAATTGTAATGTGGACTAGACTCTTCGGTGTTTTAGCGGGGAGTGTTTCAATTCGAGTGGGCTAGGATCGCATCACCTGACAATTCGCTATATTACCATATGATATATTCCAAATTTTGACAAAATTTTCATATCATGCGATACATGGTTGTATTCAGGAAAAAATCTCCTTTTAAAAGAGCCACAAAAATTGTACGGTTCCAATTTAAAATGTTGAGATTAGGTGAGATTACTAAAAATTTGCGCAAAAGAAATTTGATTTATTAGGCGCAAGTCTGTTGCTATCACAAATGACTGTATTCTGTCGTGCTTGAGCACTTCGATCTGTTGATAGGATCTTCAATGTGTTAGAGCAGTCATATGATTTTAATATGTTAGATAAAGAGATACAATGAATGCATTTGTCCAAGCGAACAGTACCGATATACGTTTCCTGTGTTAACTAACGGACGTCTCTTGGCAGTTCTTTTTCATCTTACACGAAACGTATCAGCAGGTCGTGCTCGCGCGCCCGGTATGTATACGGTATGGTCGACCGTCCTAGGGTCAGTCGATGTCATCCGAACGAGTATGCAAAACACCACAGACGCGTTCACAGACAGGTAAATCAAATAAAATGTGTTGTTGAACTAATAAAAATAACTGAATTTTATCCTGTATAAAGTTGCTTTAAAATTTCTCAGATAATTCAAAAATGTGATCATATATATAGGAAATTCTATTTAAGAATGTAAAGTTACTGATAATTACGGGCAAACGAAACAGCCTGTATATCATAGAATAATTTTACGTTATAAATTTCATAAAACTAAACAACTTTTGTATTTAAATATTTGCTGTATTACACCCGGCATATATTCGTTGATAATTCACTAACATCTGATTCGAACTTCGAATACCTATTTTTTATATATGTCGGGTGATATTTTATGTCTCGCTATTGGTTCACTTTGCACTATTAGAACAGAACATCCCATAACAACCAATAAAAAGGTATTAGCGAAAAGCTGGAAATTGTAAACCGTTGAAAGTATTGAGAGAAGTAAAAACGTCTTATCTTATTTCTAATTATAAGTAAAGCGGTACATTCCATCTGCTAGACAGGGTAGAATAAGATCACAAAGTGAAAAATATAACAGACGCAAAGACCGTCATTCAATTGTGCAAATAAAATTGTTAGTAATTTTCACCACTAGTTAAATACATTACATTTGCGTCGTGCTAGTGATATATTTTGTGTTTATCAAATCCTCTTTTTGTCTTTATTTATAACGATAATTACAGTAGGCATCCGATTATTTTACGGGAGATTCATGCATAATCGAGAATCATGGTTGATGCAAAAGACAACAGAAAGTGTGGAACATGCGTAATAAAAACTCATAAAACGCAACAGAAACTTTAATTTAAAATTTTTACTAAATTCTGAATATAAATAGTATTGAAAGAGAATATATTTTAAATTCAGTACCCAACTAGATATCTATATGTATATTTTCTTAATGCTTAACCAAAAATATCCCTACGAGTTAAAATTAAACAACAAAATACAAGAAAATGAAAAGTCATTCTTGATTTCCCACTAGTTTAAAAATGTGATTTATTAATTTTGAATTACATCCGTATTTGAGGTACTAACTTTTTGGAAAACCATGCATGCCCTTCCAAGCACCTTCTTTATTGAAGTAATCTGCTGACAAGTTTGAAAAATCTGTTCCCTTAAACGAATGAAATTATTTTAAACAAACACATAAAAGTTTACCTACTTTATTAATTGTTATTATTTCTTTCGAAGATTTGAAAGTTGTCACTTCTGTGAAGATCACTCTATATTACATAATGAGCTTAGAGTGAATTTAAGCAACTGAGCAACAAATTATAATAGAAAATAAGATGTTCTTCTGTGCGGTGCACTACTTTTATTACACTCCAATATATATATTTTTTCATCTAGTTTTGTAATTTCAAATAATAAACTATATCAGAGTATTAATAAATTCAGATTCGTAATACCTTATTCTTTAGGTAGAAAATTAACCGAAGTTAATAAAGATTAAGGTAATAACTATGTACATGAAAACTACATGTGTGCTCATCATACGTGTCACAGTAATACTCAAGAGACTGTGAACATATATAGTCTTGTCATTACCTCACATCTTCATAAGATATTGAAATGTTGTACGTGATATGTTTCACGTAAGCGATATCTCTATTACTCTAAAAGAAAATTTGACAAAGGTTTTGAAGATTTATGGGCAAAGAATGCTTGTTTAACATTTTCAAAAATAAATGAAGTAGAGATATAGACACATCGAAAAAAATCATAATTAGGGTAGGCTATGTGAATGGATTGTTACTTTAGCCACTTCCACATAATGACATTTATTCCTTGACATTTAATTTGAAATCGTTTGTGTCAATATTTCTGAGTTTATTAAATTACGTTAAATTGAAAAAATGGTATTCAACACAGAGCAGAAAGTTAAAATGATCGAATGCTACTTCGGTACAGGTGAGAAAGTAAATGGCGAGTGGCAATATTCAATTCTAGAATGCATGGCCGACTTCCGTAAAGAATATCCTGCATTAGTATTTGATTACAATAGTTTTTACAATGTTTTGACAAGATCTGTGCAGTTATTCAGGAAAACCGGTGACGTTGGTGAAAAAACTGGTAGTGGACGGCCATCTAAACACACAGCTGAAAATATTGGAGTGATTCAGCATATTATTGATGAAAATCCAAAAACGTCCATTTCAGCAATGGCGCAACAGACAAATCTGTCCTATGGCACATGCCAACATATTCTAAAGAAAAGTTTACACTGTCATGCATACAAGCTGCAATGTTTTCATGAGCTTCTTCAAGCGGATTATCGTTACGATTATATTTTGCATACGTGATGGTATCATTGTGTTTTCGAACAGCTTCATATTTTTAGCACTTTTTAGGTTAGTTTTCATATCTTTTCGCGTTATTTTTTCCATTTTAAAATTCGCAGTGCTTCGCAAACATAATGTTTTTGACAATAAATCGTTGTTACTAACACATTTCAACAACCACTGACTTCGATAACCGTCTTCCCTATAAATGTCAATCTGTCCTACTATCATGTCAATATTAAATGAATTATTTATTTCTGTTTATATTGGAGTATCATTTCGGGGTTATAAACTATGGTTACAATAAAATGTCAGATAATAAATGTCAATGTGGTAGTGGCTAAAGCAACAATAAAACACAATTACATAGCCTACACTAATTATGTTTTTTTTCGATGGCACGTTATAAAAAGTCAATAGAACTTAAATGTTCAGCACAATTACTTTTTATAAAATAAGAAAAGATATCTTGAGAATCATAAAATAACTTAATAATAGTGCATATCTTACAATAACAGTAAGATGAAAATGAAACTGCGTAGAAAAGTTTGACAGATAAACATAGGGTTGTAGAAAATTAAATCCTAGAACCATATGAAATGTAAACACCCCCCACATACACCTACTGTTAACAGTTAACTATCATGCGTGTAGAATATACTATTACACTAAAATAGTTCTATTAGCAAATAAGTTACAAAGATTTATTATATTATTGTTATAATACTACTATATTCTATATAATACTAAACAAAATGATCTTATATGTTGTATAAAATTAATGAATAACAAGTAAGGATTTTACAGTCGTTGACAACTGGCCATGAAATCTTAATTTAGCTCATTATACTTTTAATAACATACATGCATCACATATTTTTAGCAAAGCTGCGTACATATGTTATACCACATTGCATTACAATTCTTCTGTTATCTATTGTACATCTATCGTTAGCAATCGATGACTTTATTTATAAACTATTCTACTGACTGCTTTACCACGAGAACTTTGCGGGATGATTTATCTATGTTAGACATGATATTGGCACATGGTTTTTATTCAGTTCACTCAGACATGTGTAAAAATCAATAATCACGCTTTCTAAAGAATGCCTACGTACTATGCAGAAATCATACTTGTATTTTATGGTATTTACAGAAATACGCAATTTTCCACCACATTACATTATCACCAGACCGTACGTACATACATAATACCAGGAACTGAAATGATTCCAAAATTGTCAACAACAATTACAACATTGTCCATAACATATCCAAAAAAATTATATTATTAGTTCATTACACAAATACAATACGTGTTTCTCTTAAGAAATTGATGTATATTTTTCATACTTATGATTAGCGCTCTGAAACATGATTAGATATCAAAATGAGTGTACTAGAATTTTAAAGCATGGAAAATGCTTACGCTCCGTCAAAGAAGAATGGATGTCAAGTGCAGATTACGAAATGAATAAGTAGTGCTTGTTTTACTGTACAAAAAATTGTAAACATTTAACAAAAAATAGTGAAAACGTAAATAAATTAAGATGACAGCTGAAATTTTACGACACTGAGATATACTTTTTATCTACATAGCTAAAAATCTGGATCATGTAACTAGAAGAAATTTAGAGTGCAACGGCGTCCAAAACCTATATTGTGCGTACTACATTAGAAGAGACTGATAAGTGACAGCAAGTAACAAGTACAATGGAATAACGAATCCATATTTCAGAGAACTACATATATGAATTGCTTTTAAAATTAAATGTAACAGCTACAATGAATCACAAAAATTATTTATAAAGGTTTAATAAACTGGTACTTGTGAATGCGATAATCATTTTTTCCAGGATAGTTTCCACATAGCCAGGTCAGGTTTTATTGCTTACATTAGAGTATACTTACGTGTTGGTTTGCTAGATAGTATATTATAACAACTAAAATATTTAACAAGGACCAATAAAAAAACAGTCACTCTCAAACAAGTTTCTCTAATAATCTTCAGTCATTTACCAGTTTTATTTTAACTTTATGTGTAAATGTTAGTTAATTAATCTGCTGATTTCTATCAAGTAATACGCATAAATTTTGCTATTCGGTCAGTTTTCGCTTTTAAATACTTAATTAGATCAAAGCTAACTTCGAGCGTAAGCACACCCGAGGGAGATATTGAGCAGATAATGAAATAATGCAAACGTAATAAACTTTTTACGTATTTGAAACGTTCAGGGACATATCTCGATTTAACATCTCTTGATTACAACTTTATTATCACTTTTGAAATTACTAGCTTATTGCTCCGTTTAAGTGTTTGTGAGGTGTTCGAGTTTTTGTTATATAGAATATATCAGGTCCTGACGGTCATAATTTAAAAATTATTGCAAAAATGTATTTAACTTTAGTTACTCAGAATTCAGAATTCCAAACAATTGTTTTTATACTAGATAAGTTAAAAATACCTATTTTAGGATTGTCTGCTTTAATGCAACTAAAATTACTGAATTTAAAAATAATACCTTGTCGGTTTTTTGTTTTTTTTGTTAATGTGTGCTGGGGGTGTGGGGGTTAATACTATTAATGACTTTTTGAATTTATATAATGTCCCAGTTGACAAAGAGTTTCCAAAAATATTTTCACATTTGGGTGAGTTTAAAACTGAATTAGAAATAAAATTGCAAGATAATGCCATTCCATACATCCAGTCTGTTCCCAGAGTTGTGCCTGATCATTAATAGTTATAGATTGTGTGTTTAGAACAAAGCAAAGAAAATAAAATTTAAGAGTAATTAAGTATCTAAATACAATTCGTATATTGAATGATCTTTTAATTCCTGATTTATTCCCACTTAGAGGTCAATAAAACAATAAATAATTAAATACCAATTTATTCCATAACATATAATAATATGTTTTCGTTAAATAACTTCTTCAGTGGAAGAAATTGACATTTAATATGTGTCAAATTACTAATAATATAAATATAAATTGCCATGCCTATCAACAAAATTATCTAAAAAACAAACAATTCATTGATATATCGAATTTTAATTATATTCACAAGTAACAATGAATGAATAGTGATTTAATACAACATTAGAAATTGAAATGATTTGAATTATTCGTATATCAATTTATTTTTTGTCAAGCTCTAACAATTCTGTTCAAGGACTAGGAAAAAACATGGCAAAAAAAACCTAGTCAAGAGCTTAAAATTAATAAAATTCAGGCGTGAATTAAATTGTTATATATAACGCTTAAATTATCAATATCCGTTCTAAAATTTACCGCGTTTTCATCTTTTTTAATGTATATCATTTCGTAAATTAATCTTTTTGTATAATTATTTTCCTTTTTTAAAATATTAGTGTTTTGAAAATCAAAATTATGTCGTCTATCTTTAGAGTGCTTAGATAAAGCAGTTTCAGCGGTGACGTTATGTGTAACAGTGTATTGATGGTTATAAATTCGTTTCTTTAAATATTGTTTGGTTTGTCCGATATAACATTTATTACAATCTTTGCAATCTAATTTATAAACGACATTACTTTGATTACCATGTTTAATGGGTGTTTTTAAATTTGTGAATAAATGTCTATTGAACGGGTCGGCGTTCACATTAAGCGGCAGTTGATACTAATGCCTTGAAAACTTAATTATAAGCAGCAATTATTCTGCTATTTAATATTCAGGGCTTAGGCGGTAGGATACGTCCGAGACTCACCGAACTACCCACGCCGACAAATGGAAGATAATATTGGTATACGCGTATTGAAAGGGGGAGACATTAATTTTTTTGACCACTGTACAACAATGATTGTTATACAGAATATTCCGATAATGATATATATATTATTATTATATATATTATATTTAATACAAAAAATATTCATAATATTTAGATCCAACCAATGTAATAAATTCGTTTTTAGGTTGATGGTTTTTGGCAGATTTGTACAACAAAAAATCCAAAAGCCATCTTACTATTCTTATTGTAGAGGTTGGTGATAATATCTACACCAACTTCAAAAAATAGATATGAATCCAAAAATCTATACGACGTTTATTAGCTCAAAGACACTTATAATCTGGTATCTGCAGACAGACTTGCAACAATATTCTTCATTTATATCCATACAGGATAACCCTGTGACTTATGTTATGTCACCTGCGTATTTCATTGTCATATCCAGTACTGTGAATGATTCTATGAAGTCTTTAAACCAATGAAAATATTTTGGATATTGCTTTCTTAACTGACGAAGCATGGTTTCACCTCAATGTGTGATATGTAAATTCGTAGAACATTAGAATTTGATCTACAGAAAATCCTGATGTTTTTGTAGAGACTTCGCTACTTTCTCAGAAGCGCGGACTTATAACTAGCAATATCAAAAATTGGTTCTATGTTGTTCATCTATTCATTCGTATGAAAATCTGATTTTAATATTTTATCGAACAACTTCGACATGATGAGTTGGTTATTTCCAGAAAAATAATGCTACAGCCTACACTCTACACAGAACAGTAGATTATCTACAACAGTTTAGATTAATAAGTAGAAAGTGATGGCCTCCTTGGTCACCTAATAACCGTATATGTACATTAGGACACAACATACAATTAAAGAAGCTGTAAATGACGTTAGGCTAGAAATATAGAAACTCTTTAATAATATGAAAAGACAGGTCAATTTGTGTTTAAATTTACGTGGACACCACATACATATACGCTATGCAAGCAATCGAAAAGCTACGCATATTTCAGAGGTCTTTTTCTAACATGAATGTATCGATTATGAAACAAATTAAGTCAAGGCTATGAGCTATTTTATATGTATAATATCCTTGAATACACTTGAAACCGTTTAATTGAGTTATTAATTTTGCATTGAATATCTTTAGCGATGCAATACTTTCAAAAGGAAGATACAGTCGAATTTTTGGATCTTGTCCGTTACGTCATTAACAGCGTAATTAAACATAGATATACGTAAAATATTCATCACCGCCATTTAACGTACATTAGAGAGAAATGTCAACATGACATATAAGTCGATTCATACTGACATTACTCATGACGTAACGTACAAGATCTAAAAATTCTACTGTATGTCTATATTAAATGCTAGTAGTTGATAAGTCAGCACAAGACATAAATGCTGTATGTTTGAATAATAAATTAATCGATGTACCTACCTGTAGTATAAATTAATACAAACAGCTGACGCTATTATAAAGCGGAAGTAAGCATATAATTAATATCTTACGTAATGGTGGTAATAGTAGATTTAATTAATTATAGAGTGAACAAACTTAGTAATGTGTATATGATTTTGAGCTGCTCACGACTGAGTTCTTTTACGGTATGACAAAGCAACTGTTAAACCGTTCTAATCTTGGATTATAATGTCGTGCTATATTTACCGCAAATTTACTTTGAGCAACGACATTAGTTACACATACAGTGTGTAACGTACTGCGTTAGTTAACCTAAAAAAGAGACTGCCAACTAAACATTAACAATTCCACAATATTAAATTATATTTGTCTGCTATACCTCCTCCTATCCTTCATATTA
Source organism: Holotrichia oblita (assembly GCA_023690525.1). NCBI lineage: Eukaryota > Metazoa > Arthropoda > Insecta > Coleoptera > Scarabaeidae > Holotrichia > Holotrichia oblita. The sequence goes on along the minus strand of CM043016.1, from coordinate 120,968,545 downwards.
CATCGCGATGCATGATAAGAGAGCAAATAACATAATTTTTTATTGGATTCCATACCACAACAGTTCCATACCACATACTAAAGAGAGTACATTCGCATGATTTTAAAAAAGTTACCGATAAAAGTCATCGTTTTTTAACTAAGGTTTGTCGAGTAAATAGTACAGGGTGCCTACCTAGTACGCCGAAGTCCAATATCTTAGTTTTTTTTAATTTTTTTGTTTTTATGTGTGGTGGCTGCTTTGTTGCAGTGACTGCGTAGAGGGGCCCACACACTGCGTTTTTGTTCGACAGTTTTGTTCGACGAACAAGTCAGTTCGAGGAAAAACGACGCAAAACCGAAAAGTGTTGGTCGAAAACCGTCGTTGATGTTAGGGTACAAAGCTGCTGAAAATAATCTGGTTCGGCCTGTTTATGTCCGTCGAACATGTTCGTCGAACAAAACAGTCGAACAAATCTGAAGTGTGTGGGATAAACAGTTTTAAAAGACAACGATTTTTTGCAATGCATGGTGTAGTCGATGTAGTATTATATATTCATATTTATTTAAGTTGTGTTATTATAACTGTAAAATCTGTACCATATCTAGTTTAGTTAATCTACGTAATTTCAACATCTGTACACCAATGGCTGCTCTTCGGTTCTCGGGTTCTCTGCCGTGTAGAAAGGTTGTGGTACTTGACGTTTCGATCATCTTGTCGTGATCTTCTTCAGAAGTGAAGTGACTGGTTGGTCGAGGATCGGGTTTATATATAGCCGTGCGTTGCTTGAGGCGTGACCGTTCCGGTCTGTTGAAGCGTGTCGGTAGTTCCTCGTTGCGGTTGGAAGAATCCTTTCCAAATACTGGGTAGCTGTAGTCCGTCTTCTCTGTTGATGTTGTTCCGATTCTTCTATATTTCGATGGCTTCTCTGTAGACTCTTCTCCAGTAATGTGGTTCCGTTGCTAGTTTCCTGCATTTGTCGAAATTGATTCCGTGTTTGGTGTTTGTAGAGTGTTCTGCTATTGCTGATTTGAGTGTATATTCGTACTTAGTATTTCGTATATGTTCTTTTAATCTGGTGCTGATGTTTCTGCCTGTTTGTCCGATGTACACTTTTCCACAAGTGCAGGGAATCTCGTATACTCCTGGATTTTGGAGTAGAGGTGTAGGATCTTTAGGCGAAGGTAGTTTGGTGGATAGTTTCTCAGGAGCGTTGAAAATTACTTTGATCTTGTGTTTGCGTAGTTTTCTTCCGATTTTGTCTGTACATCCTTTGATGTATGGCAGGCAGGTCGTTCCAATGGTGTTCGTTGGTTCCTCTTTATGTTTGGGTTGCTTGTTGATGGTTGCCGTGATGTCCTTGAGTCTGTAGTTGTTTTATTGTAGTGTGTTCTTTAGATGTTGGAGTTCAGCTTCAAGATGTTCTTTATCTGATATCGTCTTGGCCCTATGTACTAGTGTGTTCAGGATACCGCGTTTCTGTGCTGGGTGATGGTGAGAGTTTGCGTTAAGGTAGCGGTTTATGTTGGTCGGTTTACGGTACACCTGGTGTCCCAAAGTTTGATGTTCCTTCCTCTTTAAAAGCACGTCTAAGAAAGGTAGGGTGCCATCCTTCTCCAGTTCCATAGTAAATTGTATTTTCTTGTGCTGTGTGTTGAGGTGTTCCAGAAACTTCGGTAACGTGTTCGTCCCATGTGGCCATACAACAAAGGTGTCGTCGACGTATCGGTACCAGCTCTTCGGTTTAAGTTCACAGGATGCGATAGCGGTATCTTCAAATGCTTCCATAAAGATGTTTGCTAGTACTGGTGACAGCGGTGAACCCATGGCGGTTCCCTCTACTTGTTCATATAATTTCCCATCGAAGGTGAAATAAGTTGATTAAGTTTCCGAAGTTTACCGAAGTTTCTGGAACACCTCAACACACAGCACAAGAAAATACAATTTACTATGGAACTGGAGAAGGATGGCACCCTACCTTTCTTAGACGTGCTTTTATAGAGGAAGGAACATCAAACTTTGGGACACCAGGTTACCGTAAACCGACCAACACAAACCGCTACCTCAACGCAAACTCTCACCATCACCCAGCACAGAAACGCGGTATCCTGAACACACTAGTACACAGGGCCAAGACGATATCAGATAAAGAACATCTTGAAGCTGAACTCCAACATCTAAAGAACACACTACAATAAAACAACTACAGACTCAAGGACATCACGGCAACCATCAACAAGCAACCCAAACATAAAGAGGAACCAACGAACACCATTGGAAGGACCTGCCTGCCATACATCAAAGGATGTACAGACAAAATCGGAAGAAAACTACGCAAACACAAGATCAAAGTAATTTTCAACGCTCCTGAGAAACTATCCACCAAACTACCTTCGCCTAAAGATCCTACACCTCTACTCCAAAATCCAGGAGTATACGAGATTCCCTGCACTTGTGGAAAAGTGTACATCGGACAAACAGGCAGAAACATCAGCACCAGATTAAAAGAACATATACGAAATACTAAGTACGAATATACACTCAAATCAGCAATAGCAGAACACTCTACAAACACCAAACACGGAATCAATTTCGACAAATACAGGAAACTAGCAACGGAACCACATTACTGGAGAAGAGTCTACAGAGAAGCCATCGAAATATAGAAGAATCCGAACAACATCAACAGAGAAGACGGACTACAGCTACCCAGTATTTGGAAAGGATTCTTCCAACCGCAACGAGGAACTACCGACACGCTTCAACAGACCGGAACGGTCACGCCTCAAGCAACGCACGGCTATATATAAACCCGATCCTCGACCAACCAGTCACTTCACTTCTGAAGAAGATCACGACAAGATGATCGAAACGTCAAGTACCACAACCTTTCTACACGGAAGAGAACCCGAGAACCGAAGAGCAGCCATCAACAGCGGCCGTGAAAGCCTGAAGACTACATTATCTGTACACCAACTTATTGTATTCAAATAATGTAATTTAAAACATACAAATATTTTACAATGTCCTCTTATAATGTTCTCTTTTGATTTTATGGCTAATGGCGCCGCCACTGCACACACATATATTGTCTTCATATTATTAAACTGCTGAACAAAACTGTAGTCTGTGGGCAACTCACGTTTGTCGCTTTTGTTCAAACAGACTTATTCGTCGAACAAAACTGTCGAACAAAAACGCAGTGTGTATGGGCCCCTTAAGTTGTATTACTTGTCTGGCTATTACTGCAACTCTCGCGATGTAGTTTTGTGTGTATAAATTGTTTTCAAATGGCTTTGTGACAGCATCATATAGCCTTTTATAATGCCGTGCTATTAATCACTTTGCTCTCAACAGCGAATGGTAAATTGATTGATGGTAATTTGATGAAAATAAATTAAATATCGAGACATTGACTATTACTAAACGTGTAAGAACAATAGAAATAATTTAGAGTCTAGGAAACTGTATGCAACGAAAATTGGAAAAAAGTACTTACCAAACTACTAAGTGCTGCTTGATTAAAAAAACAGAAGTTGTATGAGCATTGATGATTGGCAATTAAGTCATTACAACGATTCTAAATACAAATTATAAGTGTGTCCTAGCGAGCAGATGTCTTCTACTTTACGTTATATTTTTCAATACACAACCTGTCAAAATGATAAAACACTGACTTGTTTGGCTCTAATATATTGGGCTTCCTTTATGATACCTTCACATACAACAGCAGACACTTCCGATTGTGTCAACACAAATGTTCTGTGCTATAAACAATAATATTTGTAATAAATTTAATAGGGTTTCATTGCTGGTGTCGTTAAGCGGTAAAATGGTAAAACTTCTTCCAGGATTCACAGTGTGCCACTTAGGATAATCATTTTATCATTTCTCTGAGTATATAGTGCCATCGCACTGTCCTGCATTTACTCGCTAACAACACGCTTTTATAATTATTAGATATGATAAGAAAAAAAGCTGAAAGGTCGTAAATGTTGCACGTTATCCGTATCCGTACACTGTACATGCTGATGTATGCAAAATGAAGATTCCTATTACGCTTGTTTTTGTTAAGGAAATTAATGAATTTTTAAGCGAGTTTAAGAGAAAAAAATATCGAATCGAAATATGAGTGAGCCGATACTAAGTATGGAACTAAGGCAATTAATTTTTGTCATAAGATTTGGTATTATTAAAATCACAGTAATTGTAATCTAATTGTAAGTTACATGTTGTTAGGGTTGTAATGTTAGAGTATCGGTTATTACTTTAACGTTCTCCACAATTTTTCGAGTACCTATTGTCTTTTATTAAATAACACGTATGCTACATAAATTTTAGATTTTATAAAACCTATTATGTATTATAGATGCAATGAGTATACTTGCTTTTGCAATTAATGTTATTTCTTATTAGAGTGGAACCACAGTTCATATTAAGCAATTTTTGTGTATTCTTGACAAAAATATAATGAAGTAATCAGCAGACACTATCACATATCTTTTTTTAAATAAATACATATATGGAATTTTGATGTTTTATCCTCATGATTGTTTAGATCTTCGTTCCATATTTTAGAATGAGAATTGTTTGATATGTTTCAATACGGCGTGTGAACTGCCTAAAATCACTAATTAGCTATATATCTGTGAATTTACGCTTACTATACGATCTGATCTTGTATTTAATTTAAATTAATGAATATCGTTAAACTGGATTTGTAGATTGACATTCATAACAATTCTCAGTTACAGACATTTGTTTTATAATTTGGAATTATGAATATTCACATATGCAATGGCAGTTGTTGGGATATTTCACCAACTAACATGTATGTACAATGTAGATTGGAGTATTGTATTTCCGCGTCCTGAGTATATCTCCAGATAACGACCAGCGGAAAGGAATACGGAATTCACTAATGTAACATGAATATTAAAAGGAAATTGATTTAATTTAAATTTTATAACAAATCGACACATGTCGTACACATTAATTCGTATAATTAGTATCCAGAAATTCTAAACTAGTCTCAAAAAGTGCAAAAAATCTTGTCAAACATAAGCCTTTCGACAGCCAGCGTACTTCAGTGTGAAGGAGTAATTGATGGAAGTGTTCGTCATTTTCTTCACACAACTGCGCAAATAACCGTGTAGGTATTAAATGCGTTGCTTCGAATTCGGTTTACTGCATTGATGATTAATTGAAGAGATTCATGCAATCTAACACGCAAATTTTTAGCAACTAAATGTCTTCGATGGATGACGCAAAGTATTGCTAACACCCCTGACACGTTTGTGTTTTAAATAGCTTATAAATCCACGATAACGTCCAACCATGGCAGGTGCTCCATCTGTAGCTACTGATATTATATTCGATAAAGGAATTGCTTTTTCAATGAAGTAATCCTTCAAAACATGAAAAATTGATTCACCTTTAGTGTCGGTTGTCAAAGTTCTTGCGAAGAGCAGTTCTTCCTAGATTTGTTTCATGGAGATTCATAATAAAACGAACATATACCAATAATAATGCTGCATTACCAGGTAAAGTTGACTCGTCCAGTTGTATAGAGAAATGGGTCGTTTGCAAATAATTACACAGGAAGCTTTCAATATCAGAACTCATTTCATCTTTCAACAGTATTGTTGCTTAAGGGAATTCTTTTAATAACAGTTTTTAAAACCTCTTCAACGGCTGGCAAAATTAACTTCTCTCGGATAGCATGCGGTTTTCCGGATTTTTCAAATCTTTATCTGTTTTATCATGGTGACATCTTCTCAGATGATCCTGCAGCTTAGAGGGTTTCATAGCATCATATCCCAAAACTTTATTGCATAAAAGGCACATAGGCAATTGTTTGTCCGACAATGATGGAATGAAGCCAAACTTCAAATAATCAACACTGTACTGTCTACATTTCTTTTTAGATTCGGACATGGCATCAGTCATCTGGGGGCAAAATTAATCTATTTTAATAAGACATAAAGTCAACCAGCTGTATATTAAAAAATCAAAGTCAAATTTAAATCGTATGGTGTTAGACTTTATAGCAGGCATATGTGTACAGTCATTATAAATGAATGTGAGAAGCTGTACAGTTGTGAATTTCTTATTTTTTAAATTTATCTTTCAAAGTGGTAACATATTGTATGTTAATAATAAAATACATACGTAATATGTACGTATAGTTGTCTTTTTTTAGATTTTTCCGAAAACATTCCGTAATCCGAACATGTCCTTGCAGCAATTACTTCGGATTACAGAGATTGCAGTGCAATTATAACACCGATTGCTTAAACTTTGAAAAAGAAACTATTGAGGAGTACTCGTGTAATTTTGCATGATTTGAATATTAAACTACTAATAACTGAAGTCATGATTGGCGTAATTTATCTATCTTTGCTAACTACGAGTACAAAACTAAAATTTAATAAAAAATAATGTACTTACTTTTCTCCGACACTCTCAAACAAAATAACACTGATTCAATATAATTTGTGTAATAACTACCAGTTTATATTTTTTTAAATATTTTCTAGCACTTTCCATTTCAAGATTCAGGAAACAAATAAACGTATTTGTCTCACATTCGTATTTATAGAGTGACGAATTGAACAAGTCAGTGCAAGTTCGCGAAGCTCTGAGACTGCGTATGCTTATAACAAGATGATACTGGTTTATCATTACAACTTTGAAGTCACCGCTGATATGTCATTTGTACACTTTGTAATTAATTTTGTCAAGAAGACCAGTCATATTTTCATAAGTTTCCGTCATATGGACTGCATAGGCAACCGGGGTATATATGAATAAATGTTTCGTATGTGAAGGCCAGCTTTCAAACTCAATTTCGAAGCATCAATAAAAAGACGCAATTTTTCCGGGTTGTGTTGATGATCTAATGTCAGCATCAAATCATCAACATTATTACAGAATGAAAGACCTTCTTCGGTTGAAAAATACTGTGACAGTTCTTTCTGGCGACGGTAATATGTGTGGCCGGCGCTAACAACTTCTACATCCTAATTTGTATTCTTACTTGAGTTTTTGGCAAGTTGAGATCTCGAATAAGGTCATTTAATTCTGACTGATTAATTAAGTGAGGTCCGTCGTTTAGAGATGGCAAGTATTCATCATCGCTGGTCTATAATACAGGTAGAAGCCGAGTGCATATTCAAAATATAAATTCTTCAAAACCTATTCTAACATCCTTGGCCATGCATGGTGTGAAAAAAAAACTCAAACTATATAAATTAATGAATTAATACGAAATACAGTAGAACCTCGATTATCCGTGTGCGGATTAACCATGCTGCGGATTAACCGTGCTGCGGATTAACCGTGTTAGCAAACAGCTTTAATTATCCGGGTTTCAATTATCTGTGCAGAATGCGAATTAGTACAAACGGTGCACATTAATTCGCCGTACCATCATCGTATACATCGTACAACTTATACTGCTTTCCACGTTAACGCCTTGAATCGTTTTGCAATACCTCCTACAATTTTAACTTTTTCTAAATAATTTTTTCATCAAAAACTTCTGTAGTTCCCTATATTCAAATTTGTCGCTGGAAGTTTTTCGAAATCTAAACTTTCTTCGATTCAATTGTCAATGAAAGTTGAAAAAGCATTCCGATCGACTCGTATTAATTTACGTAAGTAGGTAGTCATAATAATTAGTAAACCAACTTTTTTGACTAAAATAAGTAGGTGCGGATTAACCGTGCTTTTCGATTTTCCGGGCTTGGTTCAGTCCCGACCAGCACGGATAATCGAGGTTCTACTGTACCTACATACGTCGACTTCTCGTTAACTTACGCACACACACAAATATACATTAATTGCAAGGTAAATTAATCAAAATGGTAAAATCCAGCATTCTATTTGTTGTGTAAATTGTAAACATATTTTCAAATTTAACTTAATTTAGTGCTTGCGCTTCCATCTAGAAATCAATTTTAAGATGGATATCAAAGCTAAAGCTGTATAGGGATTTGATATTGAAATTTTTCTTATTATTAATAAACAGTGTTTTTAATTGTAATTTTTTCTTTGTCTCGTTATTTTTTCTTTTGTCTTCCATTTTATTTAATAAATTAAATTTCAGACTGGAGTCGAACGCCTGAGGGACCCTCGCATTTCATTTTAACGTCATTGCTCGCAGTGGCGAATATTTTATATTGCAAAGCGAATATTATACATTTTTGCTAGAATCTATATAAACTTATTCTAAATTAAATATTGTAAAAATATATTAACCGATAAATACATTACAATATAATGTATAATGGATTATAGTCGGACTCGACATATCTAATAAATAAGAGTGGAGAAACGATATGGTATTATTATGTAATCTAGTACCCATAATTTTACTGATAATGACCGACAAATTACATACACATTAACTTGTTTATTCATCCGTCATTGACAAAAACAACCGTTTGTAAACCTCTATTTGTTAAATCTGTCATTTATAAGGTTCTACTTTGCATCGAAGCGACGGTATGTTTGAACATCTACATACGATTTATATATAGTAAGCCTGAAGCAAACTCAAAAATAATAAGTATAAGTATCAATAAACCGCCAATACAACAGGTGTGCTGTCAATTACTGATCTATGAAGATTGAGTACTATTTCTGGATATCTACTTGTGACCGATCTCTTAGCTTTCGGTAATCCCTCTTCACTTTCTAAAGCGCTTGTATGAAAATTACAAACTTCAGAAATTCGTATTGTGACGAACCCGAGAGAATAATATTTTTTTATGTACATATTCTTATCTTTTCATTTTACTTAAGTTTTTGTTCCGAATTATTAATGTATATATTTTACCGAGTACCTTTTTTATGTTTTTTTTTTGTACGTAAGTCAGTTTAATTTAATTTGAATTTGCTTTGCGCAATTAACTGCTAATTTAATTTGTTTTATAGTAATTTCATTCATTTCATTTTTTGTAAAAGCCTTTATGTCTTAGCGAAACATCCCCGCGTTTCTCCTCCTTTCCGACAGTCTTCCTTACGGAGGGGGATAAGTGAGGCGAGGAGAGATTCTCGCAGGACAAGATTAGATTAAGATATAGTTTTCCGACCGTGATAGTTGATACTACTTTTACCGTCCCCACCGTTGATTTGAATAGCGATTAAATATTAATTAACTTATAGTTTTTCGACCGTGATAGTTTTTGATATTTTACCGTTCCGACCGTAAATTCAAAATTCCGATTAAGTATTTAAAGTTCTTAGTAATAATAATTTGACTTGCTAAAATATTATTGCATTTTCACCGACAAAGTAATTCTTTTCTTTTGAAATTTTACGAACAGGATAAACCCAGGTAACACGAGCGTCTATTTGAAATTTAAACCGATGATTTTATTTGAACTTTAATAATTTCTTTCTGGCTTTATTTTTCTTGTCATTTACATTGTGCACGCTACGATCGCTTTCGCCAATCGGTCACTTTCCGCAACTTGTAAACACCAAGTCGAGTGCCTTTCCGTGTGTCCTTTTTTATTTTTCGTGGCCAGCCAAAAAGGCAGGTTGAAATTAAAGTCTCCTTACCGTAAATTTTGTTTCTCACGACCACACGTGGTTGCGTAGTTTATGTCTAGTTTGCATCCACCATATTGTTACCTGCACATGATCAGCCACGGCTAAGTCGAACAACACGATTCTTAAAGGAGTCGAAGTTCTCGATTAAGGCTCTAGATTCTGTCAAAGAATTTTAGCGTTTTCAGGGGTTTCGTAGAAAACTGATTACAAAGTGTCTATTCCATATATTTGAATGCGGTTTTTGACCAATTCTTTCCTTAAGGATAATACTATGCTTCTATAGAGCCACTTTTTTTTTAATTAAATTTGTTTACAGTAATATAGACTTTTAAAAATTCCTTATTGTTGAGTGCCTTGTTTACAAACAATATTTGACTTTTTCAAAAATGTAAAAAAGCATAGATTAACATTTCAGCTATAAAACAAATCTAAAATAATAGCCCTATCTATAAAAATAAACTCATAATCATATTTCTGCCGAACCCTTACATCGGACATTTTATAGCTTTTTCTGGCCGTAAGCCGACACCTTAGACAAACTTACGAACATAATGTGGAAAGCGTGGCGGGCCACATTCAAATATATGTTAGTTAATTACTTTGTAGTTTATTTACTGTGAAACTCTTGAAAATGCTAAAATTCGTGGACTGAATCTAGAGCCTTAAGCAATTTTATAGAGGCGTCTTACACGTAAAATACTGAGTAAATTTTATATCCGTTGACCAAATTCCCTGTCCGTGAAGTTCATGAAAATTAACTTAAGTACGACACGTGCTTACCTGTGTTTACTCCGTTTAACCGACAAACACCCTGATTCAGTTAGAATTTTGCTCACCGACATCCCGCAGAATTTCACAGTCATATAATTTTCCCGACGCCGAAACATCCGCGGAAAATACCGATACATGAAGGCTTGTTGAACGCATTCAATATCCATATTGTATTTAATATTGAACTCATCGAACTGTTCTTTTCTTATGTGTAGATATATTACCCTTTTAATCTTATGTTTTGTTGTGAAATCATGTTATTTTGTTTTATTTTCAATATACACATCTGTTCGTATAACAATTGTTGTAAATTTTAATTCCCAATGTACCCTAGACATCAAAAAGCACTCTGATGGTTTATCTAATTGCACTAGTCAATAAGAGAGATGTATTCCATAGTTACCTTGTAAAAGTTTAACTTATCCGCATCAAAACAATCAGACATTTTGTTGCTACTGTTCTTTCGCTTTACATTTGTACAAGGACCGGCCGATAAGAGAGCATCCCGTAGTAAGTCACGATACCGGTGTTGAAAGTAAAGTTTTACCCACCGTTGTCACGTGTCGCCAGCGTTCCCCGAAAAGTAATTTCAATAAATAAATCTCTCTTGGCAAAAACCCCAAAATTTCCGCACCCCGAGACTAGTAAATGTTACAGTATTATGTGTGTGCTTCAGCATTTTGTGTTAACTTAGACTATAATTCTTTTGTGGTGTGTGCAACTGCAATGGCTTCACAATTTGTATGGCTGGTATATTTTCACTTAGAAACTGATCAGGGAAATAAAACAGACTGCAATTCTCTTTATTCTCTATATTTTTTATATACCTATATACAAAAAATTGATGCGTAATGAAAAATGAACATTTTTGCATAGATTTCTCTTGACCGTATGCATTTGAAATGTATGGAGAGTAATATGGCAGATAAAAACGTCAGAATCTGAAACCGTACTTATAATTAATTATTTTTATTACTATCTTGATATTCGAATCCAACCATCATAAAACCGAAGACAAGTATCGTAAATATGTCAGACATAAGTTTCAACCCTGGATGTTTCCGTAGTAGATGCTATTAAGTTGGAAAGGGCAAGATTTATTTTACGCAAGTCAGTAAAATAAATTTTGAGGTATATTCGGCGGCATATAAATGAAGTTAAGTAAAATTCAAACGACCTATTTCTACGCATTTCAGTAAATTACGCACTCATTTCTCTAAATACGCTCCTGACAGTTTTATTCAGTCGGTTGTAGGTATTGGTATCTTAATACAAATTCAAATGCGCTTTCTTTTAAAAAAGTAGGTACCTACCTTAAAGTGTTCCCTTTTTCCTAACCTTCTTTAAAATGTATTTTAATAAATAAATTTGATAATGGGTACCCAATGCTTGTAGTGAATCGCCTTCGTCAATGTTATTTATTTTCACTAGACAAGCAAACGGCGGTAGTTTGATCCAACGGTCGTAAATTTAAACCAATGATAATATATTATTCTTACTTCAACTGTACATAATTTAGTTTAGTTTTTTTTTGAGTGCACAGGTTGCAATTGACATTCATCCTGCATTTCAAATTAATTTTTAATTTGCCAACGTTTGACAAAATAACTAATTTAACCAAACATGTGTGTTGTGTATTATTACACTATATCTTAGAATTGATTCTTTTGGACATAAAACAAAAACAGATCAGTATTGTAGAATCAACTTTTAATACGCATTTTTTAATTTAAGTCAGTTTACATCAGTGGTAACGAAATAATATGACAAATTAAACTCATTGCGAATACAGAGTGTGTGATAATGCATGAATCTAACAATTTTCTACAGAATGCATGTGCAATAAGTACCTAATCATAAAATCAATGTAAAGTCAATGAAACAAAATTGAAAAACTTCCTGTTATATGTATAAATACAATTATCACTATTAAAAGCAGTGACTTCCATTGGTGTCTTATATCATAAAAGTTGCACAATGTGATTGAACAGAAAGAATTATTTTAGGTTAAATAATGTTTTTCTTCAAAATTCTTAATACCACACTTACGTTGATATATCGCTCCTCGTGTTCGTCGACTACATTCAAAATTATCGTTTTTTTTATCTGCAGTCAGTCATACAATTTGTTTTTTTTGTGGCTTCGCGTCGTGGCTTTAAACTCGTTACTCGTGCTTTAAAAGCTTGATTATGCACTAATGGCATGATATACTATTTTTTTTATTGGTAAACCATTTTGCTGTTTTATTGATGGTTTACTAATAACAAAAACTTTTTTTTATTGGCCGCAAAGTGTGACTTTTCCTCCGCCGGAGGTTTACTTTTCACTTTTCCGCCGCCGGAGGGAAAAGTGTTACCATAGCAACATACAAACACATAATTTTAATGTTAATAGTGTCCATTTGACAATTTTATGATGAGTTACTATAGAAACAGCTCGTACCTAATCATCGGTTTAAACGTCTGAACATCCTACCAAACCCGCTTATCTTCAATTAAAAATAGATATTCTTGCATAAATTTGCCGACGTTTGAAGAAAAAATAGCATATTTTAGTGGCTTTCGATTTGTCCATAAGGGTTACTCGGGAACAGCTCCGGAGCTAAGATGTGTAAACAAATAAAGGGTGGTGGGGTGGCGGCCATGTAATCACAGATGTAACATAACCTTTCAAGTTTTCGTTTTGTTTACATTTCATTCAAATTGTCAACACTTTTTTGTAAACAAACGCAAGTGCGCATGCGGGAGCATATCGCCCCAGCCGAAAGGTTGGTGCACCAGGGGTGAAGGGAAGCAGAAACGGGACTGTACAAGTGCGAGTCACATGGCAAAATAGTACGACAGATAGGTGACTCGGAACAGCTCCCGAGCTGTACGGTGTACAAATCGAAAGCCACTTTTATGTGGACGAAAAGTTACTGTTCATGGCTTGCTCTCTATTAGCTAAACACGAGCGCGCCATGAAAAGTATCACTTTTCCTCCGTATATAAAATAAACTATAATAATAAATAACGCTAATGACAGTTACTTTATTGATGTAAATATTGATATATATGTACATACATTAGCATTACAAAAATTACTGTATAATATGGATTCATTACGCATCATCATTACTTCAATCAGTCTCATCAAGATCCAATTTTATTATTTTAATAGGAATAAAAAACGTCAACAAAACTTTCTTGACGTTTCTATTCTCAAATATCAGTGTGTTATCATGACTGCCACCTCTGACTTGTGACACACTTTATAGTTGTCATAAAATGTCAAAAAATTTTGTAGAAATCGTAATTCATTTAAATATAAACAGTTGTATAAAAAATAGTGTGCAATACACATGTTAACAATGCTATTTTATTTCACTCGTAAATTGCGACACTCGCTAAGGCTCGTGTTGCAAACTTTTAACTCATGAAATCAAGTCGCACTTTTAACACTTATATTGTAAATAACTATTATTCAATTACGTTTGTAGATTTTTGTACCATTAATTTTATATGCTGTGTGAGCAAATAAAGCTTTATTGTAAAAAGTATACCGTATGTCCGTATTTTCTTTGGATAAGCAAACGTGTTCTGCACGCGCAGACTTCTACTGGACGCATAATGGCATAATGTCGGGGAGTCCCGGCATTGCCCGTCGGTTACCACCTCCTATTCGTGTCATCATTCGACATTTCAAGAGCTTTTTAGCTTTCAAGAGAGTTTTATTGATGATATGCCTTCAATGGCGATAGCATGAGATTGAAATGTTTGTCGATCACCTTCGACAATAAGAGGTGGGAGGCGTGACTTAGTACTAGCACAGTATATATTCAAGCAGTAGTTGCACTCCTCGAAAATTGTGATACAAAACGGTAACTCGCGCATTGCATTGCGCAATGTCGCATAATGGCAAAATTTGGAATTAGGATTGTTTACATTTATCTGCATCTGCATTTATCGTTTGAATAACCTATAAAAGTATGTGTTGTCGTGTTATAGAGAATTCGATGTACTGTATTGCCAACTCAGGATTCAAAATTTTGCCGCTTTTATCATTATTAATTTTTCAATCTGCCACAATGCGACATTGCGCATTGCAATGCGCGTGTTACGCTTTTGTATCAAAAGATCAAAGGGGCCGACACGAAGTGAAACTACTGCTTGAATATATACTGTGGTACTAGTACGCGAGGCTTTGAAGTTATTACATGCGCGATTTTCAGGTTTCTATCAGACACACTGTATATTCTTTTAAAAGGATGTTTGTTATTACTTATTACTAACCAATAACAGGTAATGCAGACACTTCATTAATTTGATAGTCTAACGCGCTGGGTAGATTGTTTTATAATCTTTCTGTCTATTATGGCAACATTTTATCTCAAACTACTGTTGTATTCACCTAAGAAGTATGTGGTCCTTAATTATAAATAAATGATTCACTTACGGAACACAGTATATGTGATTTGCAAATAAATGATTTAAAACAGTCATTACGTATAAACTAAGTAGATGCATATTTACCGTTTGAAATAAGTAAATGCTATTCATAGTGCACGGCAAGTTATACAATTTAACTATACTTCGCTATTATCGTCACTGTTAAGTTGCACATTTACAAAATCTTCTTTGCCCTTTCTGGTAGAACCAATTTTCTCTGAGAAAGGATCAATAATGTCCTATAGAGTTTCGCATCTTGTAGGTGATTTGCTATCTCACCCTAAAGTCGTTTCTTTAGAATAGATGAACTGTTATGTATCATACAAAAAATCATTCAAGCATATACTAGAACAAAATTGAATTTTATATATAACTCAATTACTATATACTAGCTTACTATATATCCAATTACTAAAAATAATATTTGTTTCTTAGTTTGTCATTTTACGAAATATGTATTCTTTGAAAGTAGGAAAGGTGAAGTACAACACGTGTTATTGACAATTTTACATGTTATCGTTTCCGAGTGTATGTAATTTACTCAAATACAAGTTTAATTTAAAATTACTAACTTTTGTGTTCATTCTTTTCAGGTAAGCTCTCTACAGATAATCAAAACGTTTTAATCTTTACTGCTTCAGGTAAGATACATTTTATTCGTTAAGATATAATTAGGACCCATTTTGTAACAAGAACTTAACAGATATTAAACATGTAAAGATCAAATACAATGTTTTTATCTATTCTTCTATTCACATTTTTTATATACTGTCAATATAAAATTGAAATTTTGTAAATTGGTTCTCTATGTTAATACTTAGTATTTGTTTTCGTTAATATGAATTTGTACGCACTCCACGATTCTCAATCTATTGTAATTGCGCACATGCAGATTCCTACAAGAATAATATTGCGAAGTCATCATTGGAATATCTATACTGGTGCCTTGCAATGTGAGTACAAATTAAGTAAATGAGTTTTATTTATTAATGAGGTAGTCGACAATGGCTCGAAGAAGAACATGAATACTTAATGTACTGATTTTGCAGGAGAGTACTGCCGAACTGAAGATTTTATATGATGAAGAAATCGACTTTCCTTATCCTTTGTCGAATCATAACTCTACGACTAGCTACTTTCTATGAAATTAAAAATACATAAATTTACTGTCAGCTTATATTTGATAATGCCTAATATTCTGTATGTATATAAATATGAGAGCGAAATTGTTTGAGAGCATTTGGCATACCTGACTATTAAATTTAGTTGCTAACTTCAAAGTAGTTGGGATTGTTCAAAATGGTTCAAAATAATTTGCCGGTGTCGTTCATTATTTGGCATTTAGAAATTATTTGAGTTTCATTTTATAAATGAGTATAGTTTTCATTTCATTAGTAAAAAAACTGTGAGCACTTTTTCATTCAATGCCTTTACTGTTGAACACGACAAGTTTCTGTTACAAACTTATTTCCGTAGTGGGAACGAGATGGAAACGATATTTGACAGTACTCTATTTATTCTTGTTTTAATCAATTTTTGTCGGAGTTTCCAAATGAACAACGCGTATATTTTCAACAGGATGGTGCAACTGCTCATCCAACACAAGATACGATCTGCTTTCTGCAAGAATTTTATGAAGACCAGTTAATCAGTACAGATCGTTGGCGACCACGTCCACCTGATCTTACTCCTTTAGTCTTTTTGTTTGGTTATTTAAAAATATTGTCCACATAAATCGATTACATAATGTAGAGGAGTTGCAAGAGGCTATAATTAATGCGGTGAATCAAATTACTACTACTAATTATGTTAATAAATGTGTTCGATAATATGAAAAGAAGACTTGCCTTATGTATTCAGGAACATGGGCAATATTTTCAACATTTAAATTAATTTAAAACTTGAGTGTCTAACATTATTTCTTCTTTTCAAATAAAAATATGTTTAAAACAATCTCTTATTTTCGTAACTTCTGTAATAAGTACTACCTCAATGCTACGCCGCTGAGAACGATGATAATGAAGTGGGATATTTGGTGGCATGTAGGGATATACATAAATCAGAGCTGCCAAATGCTCTCAAACAATTTCGCTCTCCATGTAGTATGTATTATACTGTATTTAACAAATTATCAAATAAATTTAAAAAATGTATAGAAGACTAGTGATACTGTCATGACTTACAATTAACATATCTATATAATGGCCTGTAAGTACTTATCTTTTAATCCCAGATATATTTCCACTTGTAGATCTAATAAAACAGCAATTAATTAAAAATAAGTTTAAAAAAAACTAGGTTATGTATTATGCAATACATTTTTGATATTGGCTACATGACATTTATTTTATGTTTTTTCAAACATAAGTAACTCGATTAACTTAACTGGAACCGTTGCTTCTACTCGCCTAAATAGGTCACGTTGCTTTAAAAGTGAAATCTGTTGATCTAGTTCGCAGCGTCATTAATTCCTACCGAGAAGTAGTAAACTTTAAATTATTATTAGGTCTAGTGTCTGGAGACTGAACAAACGAACAATTCCATTGAATCATTCAATAACTCCAATCACTTTAAGGAAAATCTTTTGAAAAACATCACATTATGCATAGAAGAAAACTATCATCAATTTGATCATCTTCTATAATATTTTTCATTTGACGTTTTTTTTATTCTTGTTAGGAACATTCAAATATTCAATCCAAACCAGCATTTAGCAGAGTAGAATTCCTTATTAACTTCATTTCAATAGAAAATGTTAAAATTGGATGTGGTTTGTAGTTATTTTATATCTACCTATTTATTTATTTATTGTTTAAAGTGTTTGTAATTTTGTTAATTTGTTCGTGATATCGGTTATCTACTTCATTATTTTTCGTAAATTACCAACATGTAATACATCAATATACTAGAAACTAGAACGGGGCGGGGCGTCTTTGTGTTATCCTAACTTTGTATTGTACTTTTTTTTTAGTCACTGTACATATATAATTGCAAATAATTTTAAAATGTGCTCTTAGCGTCTTATATATTTTACTGAAATCGAAGCCTGATACCTGCGTTTAGACACAACAGACCCCGTGACTCGCCCTGTATATTCACTTAACAAAGTGTATCCTGCAAAAACATGTCCGCATATGAGATTGTTCTATTCACTTTTGACTTACATGCTTATATAGTCACATAAGAATGCTTTGCACAGACTAAATAATAGATACACATATAATATTGTTAAAAACACATGTTCATTAATTTAGAGTTAAAATCAGTAAAGCGAATAAAGAAAATTCTGGATACAAATTAAATACCGTCTGTTACTAATTTCATTAGTTTAATTAGAACTCATACTCGAAGTATAATGTGTTGTTTAATTGGCCAAATGAAACACGCAATTGTTTCTAGTTAAACTTTCTCGGAAGTGTCTAAAGTTATTGAGGGCAGCAACTAATTCATGTTGGTTAAAAGTCGTAACAATGTTTTACGTCGATGTCGCTGGTCTTCGTTCGGGAGCGTAACTTTCAAAGACCCCTAATACAAGCTTTCAATTATTCTGTTAGTAGGCGTATTTCCATTTCTGCTTAGCACAGATTTTATTGTAGGTGCAGCTTAATCAATTTCGTCAATTAATAGTTTGAGCCGTTGCTGGTATTTGGCGTATCATAAGAAACTGTAAAGCACTAAAAAATCATACGAAGTGTATTTGTTATCTATTTGAGTATAAAGTTGCAAAAAAGTTTTTGTAAAACCAACTTTGTACTATACATTCACTACTTAGCAAATAGCTTTTCGCTCTCTAGTTTAGATAATAATCTTAAGATTTTGGTAACATCAATTCATACAACGTATATTTTGTATAATTCATGTATATTTCTTCGAAAGTAAGCCTATTGTTCATAGTGACGACTAAATGCTTGGTATTAGCTACAGTTTTCTTTATAAGTCAAAAGAAGTTTACTTTTACATATTGCAAATCCAGTAATAGGGCACTTTGCTGCTAATTCAATAGTCTCCGACAGTGTAACCGACATACGGTCCGCATAGATAACTACGTGGTCACAAAATTTGTAGATATTGAAAATTAAGAATCTACCCCTATGATATTTCCAATTTTTCGGTTTAGATTTATGGCCCTGCACAAGAACTCTCAAACTATAATCTGTCAAGAAAAAACGATTCCAAAATACAACCCTTTATTTCTACTACGTATAGTTTTTCTTCGATAAATTTTATATCTACAGCGGCCTATAGACGAAACGATCGGTTGTACTAAAATTTGAAAATAAAGCCGTAGAGACAAGTCAGTCGCTATTTTTCCTCCATACATAGACCGTGGAACCAACTACGGTTGTACAACAGATTGTACAGCCAATTGTTTCGTCTGTAGGCCGCTTATAATTGTCTGTTAACTAAGATTGTCCATCAAATGACAATACCTAGTGTTATTTGGAGTAAACTATATATCTCTATAGTCAGTAATAAACAAATTAGTCAAATTGCTGCATGCATCGCGAGTAAGTACGCCACTGGTCTCACCAACCTATGTATCTGGTACAAATATCTCATGTTTACAAATAATATTCATGTTTTCCGTTTGCTGTAGCCAAGCGGCAGATGCGTTATTGCCGCATGCGTTCTATAATATTACATAAGCACATCTTGGAATAACAAATCTTTCACAAATGATACTTTGTCGCTTATTTCAGTAAAAGCTTACCCTGCATTTACAAAAGATGCCGAAAAGGAAAAAAAATCATTTGAAACGGATGTATTTATTCTCCTCCTTACTTCATTTTGGACGAAATTATAACTGAATAGGAAAAGCATTCCGTTTTTTGTTAGTGTAACATCCTTATATAGTGAAATTACTTTAAAACGAAGACTCACATTTTACAGTGTGTCAAATTTTTACGTGTGTAGGTAAATAAGTACATATTATATGGTATTTTCTTTTTGTGAGGGACACGATGTTCGATCAACGTATTCTTGGTATAGGGGTGAATGTGGTGATTAATTTGACTAACACTACAACTGATATTATATAAGAAAATAGATATAAAGTTTTGTACATTTCTGATCAACAGTTCGCCAGTAAATCACAGTCAACGACAAACAGATTGGCTAACGCGATAATGTTGAGCAAAAATCTAAAAATGACCCAAAAAGAATTGGTGGTCACTTACAACGATTGTGGACCTTCCTCATCCACATTTCAAAGGAATGAATGAATTAAAAAAGCACAAAGAAAACATTTAATACAACCTGGGGCGACTGCCATCACCAAAAAAAACACGTGAATATGAGAAATTTGGTTTGAAGGATGTCCAAGGTTTGAATATTAGCAGAGATAAAGATCCGTCGATACTATATACTCTTTATAACCAAAATGGGTACCGCAAATGTGACGTAACAGCAGAAATATGTACATGCCAGTCGAGTGCTGTAGGACTTTGTTCTGGGTATTTATCCAGTATTTTCGACCGAATTATTACTGAAGATGAAATATGATGGATTAGTATAGGATTTTAAAAGTAAGCAAAGGTCACCTCGCAAATAAATTTTAAGTATATCTGTTTACCGACAAAGTTGTGGCCACGAATGTTTTGGGACTCTGCGAGAATTTTGTTGATCAAATACGATAAAAAAGTAAAACTAGAAACTCAATATCGCACGCAACCGCTTTGAGAAATTTCAGGAACCATATCAAAGGAAAAAGGTGGTACAAATAAGTGTATTCCTTTTTCACGTACAGTATGTTTCCCAAATTGATTTATGCGAAATTGTGATTTACAAGAAATCACTAAAGACTATATCGAGTTTAAGGCGCCAATAAATAAGCATTTTTCGGACAAGTAGGAAAATAATTTTTACATGGTATACTGAAAAGTGAGATGCGCAATAAGCGCATTAAAGTTATGTGGTATTATAATGAAAAATAAAAATAAATTTAATTCTTTTTGCGTTTTTTTTCATACTGATACCGAGAATATATTGAATGCCCATCGTACGTTACGCATAATACTATTTCCTTACCACCAAATTTTTGTATACCATAAATTTAAATAGTAATAACATCCAACTTCACAAAAATGAATGCGTAACATCTTCAACATAAAGTTATCAATTTATACAATTATCAAATATTAATTAACAATAACCTACTTTACCATCGATTACTACTCGGTTTCTAACTAGTTGGTTAACTGATTATTCATGTATATCTGCTTTAGTAACTTGCCAATGCTACGTCTTATCTAAACCAAACACTGCTACAGTTGTATTCATCCTGCTCTTATTATAGGTCGGTCAATATACTTAAACTATCCTAGGCCGAAGTTGTGAACCGTAAATTACCTGGGAAACTAATGCAATGACTACAATCCTGTTTATGCTGTAGTGCGTAATACCTTCAGGATAGTTTAGCTGGCAGAATATCATTAGCATCACATACCTACACATAAGTAATCGCATAAACACATATAGGGTTAAGGGTGCTATACAACGATGTTAATTTGGATTATCAACTACCCTATGTATATGTGTTGCGTATACAAGATAATTATGAGAGACGCTGATATTATAATATGGCCATGAGAGGCAATGTGGAAAGATTGTTACAAGAAAGAAAATAATTAAATTACATTTGTGCTTCTTGTTTTAATTTTCTTCTTGTTAATTTTTCATATCTACTGAGCTAAAAAATGGTATTCGGTATTATAAATTGAGTACGAAAATAAAGCAGAGAAAAGCAGCATTTCTTGAACTACATTTGAAGACGGAACATATACTGTATATGCTATCGTCAGTTTCAGAGGAAACAACTGTATTTTGAAATTAGCTACAATAAAACCATAGTTTGCATAAACCACTGTGAGTGATTGCATAGGATTTGTATATTGACATATTATATTTCTATGGATTTGTATACATATTTTGTAGCTGTTGTTAGATAGTGTGTAATCGTATATATTTGAGTATTACTTATAAATTCTACTAGGACAAATGCTACGAAAGAGGAACGTTGCAAAAACTATACCCAGAACGAAAAAGTTATATTATCATATAACAACTCCTCTATCAAGTGTGATTCACTGGCATCGGTAAAGTACAGTCGATCAGCTCACATGTAATACCATACAGTGTGTCTGAGAGAAACCTGAAAATCGCGCATGTAATAACTTCAAACCCTCGCCTACTAGTACTAAGTCACGTCTCCCACCTCTTATTGTCGACGGTGATCGACAAACTCTCATGCTATCGCCAATGAAGGCATATCATCAATAAAACGATTCAAATACAAAAAGAGATGTATGGTAGAAACATAACCAATCCCAAGTTGGACTAAATATCTGCAGAATTAAGAACAAAAGACAAAATAAATCTTAAATGTATACTGAAATAAAATTCTAATCATAAGTATTAAAGTAAAAGTAGTTAGAACGAGTGTAATTTCCAAATGGTTTATCAAATAAAGCATAGAACTATATGGTATTATACTCCGCGTTCAAATGCTGTCATAAATAAGTATTACGGATTTCTTTTCCTCCAAAGTTAAATTCATGATGAACGATTAATTTAATCTAACGGTTTAAAACCTTCTAAAATTAGTTTAGAACGTTTAGAATTAGACGCCACCTCGAGCTCTTGAAATGTCGAATGATGACACGAATAGGAGGTGGTAACCGACGGGCAAGGCCGAGACTCCCCGACATTATGCCATTATGCGTCCAGTAGAAGTCTGCGCGTACAGAACACGTTTGCTTACCCAAAGAAAATACGGACTGTACATACAAACGTATGAATGTTCAGTAAGGCTTTTTTCACAGTATACGGTTCTGACCGAACGGCAAAAAATCGAACGGTGACATTATTTTAGTGGAGTGAAGAAGAGCATAGCCCCTTTCACATTACACAGTGGCGGCGGAATGTCGGTACTATGCCGTGTAGCAGCCGTCTACAGCCACTACACTCACGGCGTTCGGATGGCGGCCGGTAATTCAATGATGCACGTGGCTATATAGCGCACTTTCACATTATACGGTTTTAAATCATACGGTGGTCAGATCCTCGAGCCACGACGGTTGTACATTCTTAGCATTCTTTGCAATTCTTTGCAAATGTGATTTACTTATGTTCATATTTATGCTACGGTCTCCTAAAGAGATCGTGGGAGCTTCATCTATTGAATTTAAGGCAACCAAAGTACCTGCATCATTTTCATTGTACGTTTTCTTGTCTTTCTTCTTATAGGAAACACTCCCTGTTGTGAGGAATCACTTTATTAAACGCCAAACAGTACTTTTGTTAATTGCCGCATTTGGATATTTTGTACGAAATAAAGCAATAACCGTATTTAGGGATTTGTCGCCGGTTCCATAACACTGAATCACAAAAATTCTTTCTTCTAAGGTTAACATTGTTTATATGCATAAAACAGTTTAGAGAGCAGATTACGAATGATAAACTATTATTTAACAGACAAGTTTGACAGATTACTATCGTTAGGGAAACAATATTGTTATTCCATGGCACCATTAGAAATAAATGAATTAGTATGGGATTTCATAAAACATGGATGGCCAATCATTCTACAAATTTACATACTTACGGCGAAAGCTTTTCATTCTGAAAAAGTTTGCTTACAATTAGTAACATTTTGGCTTATTATGAACGGGAAAAGTGCTTTGCCCTTACGGCTTATTGTTGGTACATTAGCTTAAGTTAATGTTTTAAATTCGTATTAATTAGGTAATAATTTGTTTATGTTAAACCAATAAATTGTATTGCATAATCATTACGTTTGGATTATATTTATTCAAAATAAACGAATAACAATATCGAAAATCAATTAATTCGAATGATTTCATCAAAGTAGGCGGATTGTTCTGACAATTTGCATATAGCCATAGCTTTTCATTCTAAATAACTTTCTTTAGTAATATTTTGACGTACTATGAATGGGAGAGGTACTTTACCTGCAATGAAAATAGTTTTACCTTCACTGTCAAGGCCGACTTGTTTTTCAAACCATGAAAATATGTTAGAAATTAGTCTTTAACCAAGCAGGGCTAAACCCCAATAAATGATAATTTAAATCAAAAATTATGTCTCAATTATAAGAGTCGTTTCACCTATCCGGGGACACACTGTACATATATATATATATATATATATAGAGAGAGAGAAAAACACAATAAATCGAGGTAGTCGGTCTGTAGTTAAATGAAACACTCAATTATTCATCTACTCTATATTTCGTTATGATTCATAACTTCTTCAGGAGTGTGCTAAAAAGTATCACAATCAACAAAGAAACCACAAAGAATTGGTAATAATTACTTACAATTAGAGTTATGCACTGGCTAAATTGAATTTGATTAAAAAACATCGAATATTCGGACTAATAATTTACAATTCACATGTTAAAAATCGTTTAAACGTTCAATTGGAGATACATAAATGGAATATTATTCTGATTTATCATGTTAAACTATTTTTTGTATTATTATAGAAAAAGCATTTTTATGAAAAATATACATTTATAAATTCTAGCAATAACGCAAGGTTGTAAATACAGACAGACCCAAAAGTAGAGTTTACATGTTATAGAAAAATAGGTGACCAAAAGGACAATGTCTCAAAACTGCAACAGACCGGAGTATATTGTACTGAGTTGATTGACATCCGTTTTAAAATTGATAGAATGTTTATCTTTATTTATATGTATCATTTCGAGAATTAATCTGTTTTTGTAACTGTTTTCTTTGTCTAAAATTTTAATTGTATCAAAATCAAAGGTATGAGCTGTGTTTTTGTAATGGACTGACAATGCACACGAGTTCTTACCTATACGGCAGTCACTCCTGTGCTGACTGAGTCTTTGTTTTAATAATTGTGATGTTTGTCCAACATAGCTACCCTCACATCCCTTACATTGAATTCGATAAATGACATTACTTTGATTAAGAAGTGATGTCTTGTCTTTGGTTTTGGTAAATAAACTGTTTAACGTAAGTGTATTATATTTGGCTATAGTTATATTAGTGAAGGGTTTAAAGCATCTGACTATTTGTTCTGTTAAATGATGGATGTAAGGAATCCGTTTATAAATGGTTAAGTTGTTCCTCTTGTCATCAGTAGGCCCGTCGAAACTGTTAGAGTTATAAATTAATTTATTAAGTATATGCTTGGGATATCCATTGTTTATGAATGTCTCAAACAACTTCCTAAGATTTTGTTTAAGAAAAGAACTGTGACTAATGTGTGTAATTCTATTTTTCATTGCAATAATGGTATTGTATTTTTGTGTAGTCGGGTGGTGCGAATAGTAATTGATGAACCGTCCTGATGCAATTGGTTTTTGATACCAATCTAAAATTATTTTGTTATCATTGGTTCTGATAACTTTGGTATCCAAAAAAGGTATTGATCTGTCAGATTCTTGTTCTATTGTGAATTGTAAATGCGGATTGAACCTTTTTTGGATACCAAAGTTATCAGAACCAATGATAACAAAATAATTTTAGATTGGTATCAAAAACCAATTGCATCAGGACGGTTCATCAATTACTATTCGCACCACCCGACTACACAAAAATAAAATACCAACAGACGCTTGCACTAACTCACGTATTAAAAGCCTTATTAGGAATTCACGAACAATAGATTTAAAAATAATAATTTTTTAGCTTTATTAAAATGACTTTCTTTGTATTATGATTGTGGAGATGTTCATTGTTAACCCGGTTATAATATGCGGCCCTTAATTTTGAATGAAGTAGTATTAGGGAGATAATATTCACCGAAAACCTATTTTATATGTATTCTCCCCAGGTCCCATTTGGCCGTGGAAACCCTGTATAATAATGGAAAACAGGAATGTATGTCATACATTCCTGTTTTGCCCGTTTGGCTAGCTTGATGTATATTTTAATATTTGTGACTCATTAATTTCTGTGTCCTCCTGATGATGTTATAAAATATATAACGAAATATTGAGGTTTCTATGGAAAATTGAGTAGTTTGATTTAACAGACCGAATACCCATTAAATTTTTTATATTACCCTATATATACAGGGTGTCCATTTAGTGCGCCCGCGGACGATGTCTCATAAATGCGTAATTGTAGAGAGAAATGTTTCATATTAGAAATATTTGATTTACAACGGTGCATTTCCTAAAATTATTGTCGACTATACAGGGTGTTCGGTTATTGATAAACGATGTCTAACTTTAAAATTTTAAATGCAACCCCCTATATATTTTTTTATATTCTGATGGTTCATAAAATTCTACATAAAAATGGTCTAAAACATTTTCCCCAAAACTTAACAGTTTCCCAGATAAATGATATTTTTTGAAAATTTTACCATTTGCATCACCTGCGTAAATATTTAATATCTCACTCAATGTTCGATATTAAAAAATAATATTTGTCAGCATTTTAGATGATATTCAAATGTATCCATCAGCGCTCTTGAAATTTTATTTTTTCTTTTAACAATAATAAATCAACGCGTGCGATTAGCGAAAGTGTAATCAATAACATCTTCATTTTTTTTAATGGAACGGTATGTGTACTTTTACATATTCAGTTAGCTCTCTTAATAACCTTCCACTTTTGTAATAAATGTGCTATACCTATCTTTCATAATTTGAGAGTTAATAAAGATGTTCCGAGAAACCGCGCAAATGCCACATTATGTGTAGTGTAGTATTTAATAGTAGGCACTAGTAGGGTGAGAAATGTCACCGCAAATCGTGTTATGTCATAATATCGGATAGTATGTATCAAAACGACAATTTTTCTGCAAATTTATATACTACAAAAAGTGAAATAATATTTTTAATTTTCAAAATGCCTGCCTTGTTCTAATATACAAGAACTAATTCGATTTATAAACGACTGCCTAATTCGTCGTAGCGTTAACGGTGAAATTTGGTTAAAGCTTTCGCGGATTCTTCGCTTCATGTCTTCCTGTGTTGTCGGTGAAATACGATAGATTTTACGGTTTCCCATAGAAAGAAGTCCATGCACGTTAGGTCAGGAGACCTTGCTGGCCACCTAACTGGACCTTAAAGATCAATTATACGTACATATGTAAATTCAGAGTACTTTTAACCTAATCTACTAACCGTCTCTTCCAATCCAATGTTCCGCAAATTGTTCATCAAGATGCGTACGAACATCTCTACTGAAATGAGCAGGAGCACCATCCAGTTGAAACCACATTTGATTTCTAACGTATTCTGGAACATTCTGAATTAATCCTGGAAGGTCATTCCTTAAAAATTCCAGGAATAATGCACCTGTTAAAAGGCAATCAAAGAAATGCGGCCCAATGACATAATCGTCAATAATTCCACCCCATACATTTATGCTCCACTTATGTTGAAAATTATTTATCACCCTAACATGTGGGTTAACTAGATCATAATAGTGAAAATTGTGTCTATTCACGAATCCATTTTTATGGAATGTTGATTCGTCAGTGAACAGAACAAATTTAAAGAAATCAACGTTTCCACGAATAATGTTTTGCGCCCACTGACAAAACAACATTCTATTCGCAAAATCATTGTGCGTCAACTCTTGGTGCAACTGGGCACGGTATGGATAAAATTTTTCTTGCTTTATGCATTTGTTGACTGATTATTTTTTAGATCTAAATCTGCGGCAATCTCTCAAACGCTTATATTAGGTTCTTCCACTACCTTCAACACAATATTCAGTTTATTCTCTTTGTCTAAAACAGTATTTGTCCTATTTGTTTTCTCATATGCCACACTTTCTGTACGCTCAAATCGTTCCTTCAATTTTTTTAAGGACCGTTCATTAGGCTGTCTCCTCCCGTGAAACTTTTGTACGTACAAACGTGACGTTAGGAGACAATTTCCATCACTTTCTCCAATGGCATAAATCATACTTACTAATTCCGCTTGACAAAAATTCATTTTAAGCTGTTTTTATTAATAGTCAAAACATAAATTAAACCACTAGCAACTACTGTCAAACATTAACTACTAACTTCATCATATGTCATGATTTGCGGTGACATTTCTCAGCCTACTAGTGTCTACTATTAAATACTACACTGCACAGAATGTTGCATTTGCGCGGTTTCTTGGAACATCTTTATTAACTCTCAAATTATGAAAGATAGGTATAGCACATTTATTACAAAAGTGGAAGGTTATTGAGAGACCTAACTGAATATGCAAAAGTACTCATACCGTTCCATTAAAAAAATGAAGATATTATTGATTACACTTTCGCTAATCGCACGCGTTGATTTATTATTGTTAAAAGAAAAAATAAAATTTCAAGAGCGCTGACGGATACGTTTGAATATCATCTAAAATGCTGACAAATATTATTTTTTAATATCGAACATTGAGTGAGATATTAAATATTTACGCAGATGATGCAAATGGTAAAATTTTCAAAAAATATCATTTATCTGGGAAACTGTTAAGTTTTGGGGAAAATGTTTTAGACCATTTTTATGTAAAATTTTATGAACCATCAGAATATAAAATAATATACATATAGGGGGTTGCATTTAAAATTTTAAAGTTAGACATCGTTTATCAATAACCGAACACCCTGTATAGTCGAAAATAATTTTAGGAAACGCGCCGTTGTAAATCAAATATTTCTTATATGAAACATTTCTCTCTACAATTACGCATTTATGAGATATCGTCCACAGGTGCACTAAATGGACACCCTGTATATATATATAGAAATTAAAATCTAAAACCCACATGCCAACGTACAAGATACCCGAATTCACCCAAGAAAGTGATTGGCGATAGCGCTCAATCGTGTGAAGCGATGATAATGATTTTTTAAAATGTAAAGAATTTCTAAATTATAAATTATATTTCAACTCAAATATTTTGAAATTAAATTTTTATGCCAAATAGTAATTTTGAATTGTAATTGAATAACAAAATAAATAAATTGCAGATGCCATGATAATTCGTAGTAGTAAATGCGAATAATAAAACATATGTTATGTAAATGGACAGAAAGTCACATAACAGTACTTATGAGGTAGTACACTTATATGAGAGATATAATCAGTGTACAAAACACATTTTAATGCTTAATTTAGTTTAGCTACAATTCATTTGTTTAAATTTATATTTTTGACATTTTCCATGACAAACTTTTGACGTCAGAAACAAAATATTTACAAAACACATTTCTCACGTTGTTTGCAGTTAATCCTCCTCTTATGGTTCTGTCTTGTGGTAACTATTCCAAACCTGTAATAGACATTGTATCTAGATCACTATATCCATCTCTCTCAAGCACAAAATTGTGTAATACGCAATATATGGTAGAGGTTTTTCTTTCGGTAGTTCTTGTTCGTTATTTTGTATTGACTGCCACACACTGGCCCTCTTAAATATTGAGGAGTCGCAGTCCTTGCCATAACTTCCTACATCAACATACACAAATTTATATCTAGAATCTGCAACTGCCATTAGAACTACAGAGTTATATTCTTTATAATTAAAATACATTGATCCTGCATTAAATGGGAAAGTAAGACGAATATGTTTCCCGTCGACTGCTTCGAGGCAATCTGGGAAATTAGCTGTAGTTTCAAATCCATAAGCTATGGAGTTCCACATTTCAAGATTTGGCGCTGGAATGCAATCTTGTCTCATTACGGACCAGATTGCCCTACACACATTTTGTACTATTTTACTTGCGCTTGAAATTCCGATTCTATAATCATAGTGTAGATCAGTAAAAGTTCAGCCACTTGCAAGATATCTGGAAAAGCAAAAAGATATACAACATTTTAAAATTTTGAAACCCCTTAGTTTTTTTGTTGCAGGTAAGGATATATTAAAGAAATGGACTAATCTTCGAGATTCCTTTTCAAAGTATAAAAAGAAGGTCTAAGTCAACAAAACAAGTGGCTCAAAAGCAATAAAATTGAAGAAATACGTATATTTTGATCAATTGAAATTTCTAAGCAAACTCTATGATGAACGAGAGACTATGAATAGTATGGAGCAAAGCAAGGAACAAGAAGGCGAAGGGGAAGAAAGCATGGGGCTGCAAGTTTCCGCTGATACTTTGGATGTTTCTACTCCAGTGGTTACAAAAGCAACAAGTATACCAAAAGCTAGGAAACACAAGAAACCTGATGAGGTTGAACTCAGATTTTTAAAAGCAATAGAAGGAGAGCAACCTTGTAGTAAAATAGCTTTCTTACAAAGTCTCATGTCTCATATGCAAAAATTTGATGACGAGAAGTTACTAGAATTTCAAATGGAAGTTTTAAAAGTTATAAGAGATATCAAAACAAAAAAATTAGTGTACCCTCACGCACCTCATTTTTCTCAGCAGCCTTTCAACTTTCCTGTTCAACCTTCAATCGTAACTCGAAACCAATCTCAACATTTGTTTAACACACCTAATCAATCTCCTTTTACCGTGAACAATTAAACATGCATGACCATGACCAAAGTTCTTCAACTTACGTCCAAATACCTAGCCAATTTCTGCCATCTACAATTGGAAATAACCAAGCATCGCTACTACAAGAATTGTCATCGCTTGTCGCGCTTTTTTACTGAGCTCGCATCTCCAGGAAGCAAGGAACATAGCCTTTCTGTTAGTTCGGTAGCATGCTCAATCGCAGACAGTGTCGATTTTGGTAACTGACTATGTATTCGAGAATATTAGAAACATAATATTTTTTGCTCTTATTTAGTTCTGCAGTTTTATGATGTTTAATAAAGGAATATTTAGTTAATTTGTGCTGTTTTGTCTCTCAGTTTGATCTTAACCTAATTCAAGAGTATATGGTGCATACAAGCATAAACAAACACATGATATATTTATATTTTACTTAATGTAATGGCCAGCATCTCAATTGGTTGTATACAATTCCTAAATTATGTGTTTTGGCGTTGAAGAGCATCCTTCAGTTTTTCGTCAAAGGAGGCAATAGACATTCGGGAATAATTGAAAAACTTATTTTCATCTTTCCATAGATCCTCAAATAATGTATGAAATAACCCAACTTCTTCTCCCCTTTCATTGATGGGATGCACCCATATATGACGTTTGCGTTGTTGTCTCTTTCGGCGACGATTGTACAACCATATTGCAATAATTTGTTTACGATTCATTATAACAGAAAATTACACAACTTAATCACAACCTGATTTTATAATAGAAAAAAGTCGTGCTTAAACCGTATAATGTAAACTCGTCGACCATTTTTTTCTCCGTTCGATTTTTTGCCGTTCGGTGATAACCGTATAGTGTGAAAAGAGCGTTTAGGGTTCACTTATACATGCTAATCAACTCGGCCGAGTAAATTGCGTGCGCATTCACTAGCAAGACATGTTGTGTTTGCACCATAGATATTGAGGTATATGCAACGCTTATGTGCCGTGTGCGCAGGCTTTCTGAGTTGGGACAATATGGGGGCCGCCATTGTGACACCACTTACATTTAAGATTATTTAAGATCAACAAGCACGAACAAATTATCCAAATCAATTTTATCAAAGAAAAATCTTGGTCAGGCGTTGTATTTAAAAAGACTATATCACGAACAAAATTTGTTGCAATGTAGTTTGCTATATTAGTAATTTCCGCAGTTAACGGATGTTTTCGAAATTTACTGTCTTAGGTTGTGTTCATTTTGTCATGTATTTGACTGGTAACTCAGGAAACAAAAAAAAGATTTGTTTTGTGTAGTAATTGCGAGCATTATGAGTGAAAATGTGCCGTTTTGGTAGAGTATTGATAAAACCACGAGTGATTTTATCACTTATTAAAATTCATACGTTTTTTTCGCTATAAAATGAATTTCATTGGCTGTTAAGGAATTCCAACTGTCTGATTGGTTGACAGAAATGTGAATGATATAGTCAATGAAAAAATTACTTTAGAGTCCCAATTTCTATTACAATTTATTGTTTTTGCTCGTAGATTTGATAGCTTGATGGTTATGACCTAACTATTACAAGTTTGACATGAGCGTTCACCTAACATCTAAACAAATAGATTTTGCAACATTGTTTCAACGACAATGATGACGTGCACGTCTTCGAATCGTGAACCCACTATATCTACATTTTACTATCATTTCAAGCGGGGTTTACACTTACGAGTACTGGTATACGAAAAGTCGTATACGAGTAACGCCTGACATTGTCATTTGCGACAGACTCGAATACGATATTTGTATTTTAAAAATAGCTCAAAGTAAAAAAACGTGCGAGTTTAGCTATGGCTTTATTAATAATAATGAAAAAATTCAATATTTCTTGTTAAAGATTGATGGCGAAGAGGATTTGGGTAAAAAAAACATTACATTGCAAATTATTATTTACTGTGCATTATATTAATTAATTCATACTCTTTATTGCTAGCATTAATATTATGGTATTTCTTGATTATTACATTCCATATTCCAAATTCCTCCGTCTCAGTCGCCAAAAATTTACCTTCCGCCATTTTGAATGTACTAAACTCGTACATACGTATAATCGGATTGCGCTCTGCTCAGTTTGACAGGCGTATGTATATACGATTTACTCGTAAGTGTAAAGCATACGCTATAGATACGGCAGAAGGTCCCGTGTACTGTCGTCAAAGTTTTGGTACTCACACATTTCACCAGGTGTCGCTGGCATTGCTTTTTGAAATTTGAAATATGAAAAGCGCGAAATTGAGTGTCATTATGACATTATATTGTCATTCTGATTTTGTATGTTGTGTCACAAGCGTCTTTAAAAACAGTATTAGGTAGTAGAATATGGTAATTTTTGTGATATTCTTGGAGAAGATATAATACTAGTTGAAGGTTTATGCACTCTACAAAAACTTTTTGAATAAAAAAGAGATAACAACATGAACAAAAATGACGGTGTATCAAGCAGTATACTTACAAGTCTTAACCTATGAAGCAGAAAATTGGATACTTGATGAAAGACAAACAAAACGACTGCAATCCAGTGACGCATTAGACAGATGCTGACAACAAAATCATTAAGAACTGAAGTAGAAGAAAAGAAACTGTAATGGTGGGGACACTTGATCAGAATGAATGAAACTAGACAGGTGAAGCGGGTATGGGAGGTAAGGAAAATCGGGAAAAATCGGAGAGGACGACCCAGAAAAACGTGGAACAGCAGTACGGATGAACTTCTGAAAAAAAGAGGAAAAACGTGGAACGAGGCGAAGGCCCTAGCCAGAAACAGGAAAGAGTGGCGTGAATTTGTTGAATCTGTGGAACTAAATTAAGAGAACTTTACACCTCGACACCTTCGGGTATAAGAGGTCTTTGATTATGTATGTATGTATGAAGGATTATGTTGTATGTGGTTTAGTTTAAACCTTAAATAGTAGTGTTAAATACCGCTTAAGAATGAAACTACTGTTTCTATTAAATTGACAAGAGCTGACATACTAGTTTTGACATAAACCAGTGACACTTTATTTTCATATCTCATACAAATTGAAGCAGTACAAGAAATGTTTAATGTCTTCAAGGCGATACCACCAGATACAATATACTTCGCCAGAGAGAGTACAGTATACAACATCCAATTAATAGGTAAATGCAAGATGTGTTATTAAATTCTGTTATGGTTTAGACCTACATTCTAATAGTACCCCTTAGTGGCTTTCCGAGATTGTTAAAACTTGAATATCTTTTGAGATCATTTTTATAAATGGCCTAACCTTCGGTTTCGATATTGCAGGTATACGTGACATATATCATCCAAATTGAAACTTAGAAGCATTAGGGAATGAAATTTTATTTCGTCGTGTTCCACGAAGATAACATTTTTGTAAAAATATTTTTAATGAAAATATAGGACAATATTCAGAAACTATATAAAAGCGCTTTGTTTTGTAGTTTAAAAGTTAGAAATTCAATTATCAATAATAAACAAGCTTTTCGTGCCCCAGTATGGTCTGTTTTAAATTTAAAACATTTCACTAGATGGCGCAGAAACACGCCAACAAAATTGTATTAGAAGTGTCCAATCTATAGAGAATGAAATGTATATATTATCTATGGTGTAAAGCCCGCTACACATCTATTCACATCTGTCAACTATTAAATGTCATTCAAATTTGACAAAGCTCATGTGTGTAAAAGCCAAATGGAATAAATTCATTATTTCGGTTACTGTAAATATTTATAAAAAATCCCGAAACACGTCAAATTTAAATTATAAATTGCTATCCTTCAACGTGAAAATGCGATCCCTACCTTCAACCCCCTTCGAATGACAGGTACAACCCCCAATTTTTTAAATGGGAAGTATAGGCTTGTGATATATCGTTTGAAAGGTCTCTTCATTCTCTATTCAAAAATGTTATCGTTTTCAAGTTTATTGCAACAATTAAGATAGAATAAAATAAAATCATGTGATCACAGAAATTCATTACAATACAATCAAAAACTAAAATGTAATGCAAATCGTAATAAAATGTAAAACACTAAAAATAACTATGAATGTCAATGAAGTAGATGTTCAAAATGTTCACCCCGAACCTCTTGGCAACACCCTAATCTTAAATAAAAGTGTCTTCTAATATTATTTAACATATCAGGTGTTATCGACCTAATCGCAAGCGTTATTCGTTCTTTTAAGTCATTTAAATCAAAAGGTTTAGTTTTGTACACAATGCTCTTCACATATCCCCATAAAAAGAAATCTAATAATGTAAGATCAGGTGATCGCGCTGGCCATTCTATCGATCCACGCCTCCCTATCCACCGATTGGGAAATATTGCATCGAGGTACTGCCGGACATTGAGTTGGTAATGTGGTGGTGCTCCATCCTGCTGAAACCATATCGTATTCACTGGAACGTGAGGGTTTCCTGCATCAGGATATAAATTTGCCAAAGTTGGAATGACATCATTTTGAAGTAGTGCCAAGTAATTATTGCCATTCAAATTGCCATCAATGAAAAAGGGACCAATGATATGGTTTCCAACAATCCCTGCCCAAACATTAACCTTTTGAGGATATTGCGTGTGTTCTTCTCTCATCCAACGAGGATTTTCCGTTGACCAGTAGCGGCAATTTTGCCTATTAGCATGACCGTTCAGTGAAAAAGTGCACTCATCAGAAAACATAACGTTTTCTAATTGGATAATATTGTTATCCAACATGCCCATCATTTGTTCACAAAAATAAATTCTCCTATCAAAATCGTCTTCCATGAGCTCCTGAGTAGGTATCATTTTATAGGGATGCATTTTATTTTCTTTTAATATGTTTACTATCGATGTATGGCTAACATTAAATGTAGTGGATGCCTGTCTACTCGATGTATGTGGGTTTTCCTCAAACTCAAGCATCACATCTAATTTGATTTCATCACTCAGTGCATTGGCAGCTGGTTTTTTTATCTGCCTTACATGACCATACTCGCGAAACTGATTCTCTATTTTACTAACTGTTCCTTGGGATATAGGCGGTAAATCAGGAAATTTCTCATGAAATAGGCGCGTTACTTCCTGTTGTGTTCGGCTTTATCTCCGTAACCAATCATTTGTAACACTGTTATTTTATGCATATCCGTTAATCTAACCATTTTTCAGAATTTCAAACTTAAATTATAATACTGACAACTTAAATGACAACTTATGTATAATTACAAAACAATTTACTAAGGCGTTTTAAATAAACTGACGTTGCCACGGAAACCCTCTAAAGTATTTTTAATGGATACCATCTAAAAACACATTGCTGTGGTTTTTGCTTACTTTCTTATTATCAAGACCTAAACGGGAAATAATTTTTGATTGTATTGTAACGAATTTCTGTGATCACATGATTTTATTTTATTCTATCTTAATTGTTGCAATAAACTTGAAAACGATAACATTTTTGAATAGAGAATGAAGAGACCTTTCAAACGATATATCACAAGCCTATACTTCCCATTTAAAAAATTGGGGGTTGTACCTGTCATTCGAAGGGGGTTGAAGGTAGGGATCGCATTTTCACGTTGAAGGATAGCAATTTATAATTTAAATTTGACGTGTTTCAGGATTTTTTATAAATATGTACAGTAACCGAAATAATGAATTTATTCCATTTGGCTTTTACACACTGTATAAGACTTGCCTATACCCTATACTTTATATTACAAAAATGTCTAATATAAGAAGGTATGGAAAGAATCATGCCGCCATTTTGTCACAGTGGTAAAAGAGATATTTATTTAATTTAAAATACTATTACTAATTTTAATATTACAGGATTGGATCAGTCGCAGTTTTTAGTGTAGCGAGTTTTGCTGCAGTTACTTATCACACTGACTGGAAGTTAGTTTTACAATATTTGCCATACTATAATAGTAAATTTTCAAAAGAAGAACAATTTGAACAAAAATAATGTGGAAATAATGTATTCTAAATCTCACCCAAATTTGCAAATTAAAATTAGCCGCACTAATGCGTTGAATAGATAGTTAAATATTAGGAATAGTCACTTATTAGGTATATTAGTAGGTAATGTGCGTTTATAATAAAAGAATTCAAATAAATTTTACCTCAAAGTAGCCCTTGGAAATTATAATTATGTCTTAGCTTGTTACTTAAATTTTAATAGGAATTTTGTTGGTTATGAGATGAGATATTTGAATAAAATGACAAATGTCAAAATAATAAAACGGACATTTTTAACTGAATGAAATATGTTTATTTCCAACAAACAAGCAAAATTTTATAAAAATTGTTCAAAGTGTCCACCACCTTGTTCGAAACATTTTTCACATCTTCTTCTAATGGAGGAAAAAACATTTTGTAGTATCGCATTGCATTAATTCTTTCAGCAATTCTGATTTGAAGGTCTACAAGATCAGGTATCTGTACTCGATAAATTGAGTTCTTTAAGAATGGCCATAAAAAGAAATCACATGGGGTAATGTCACAAGATCTTGGTGGAAATTCATGTTCAGTGTTTAAACTTATCAACCCATTTTGAAAAAATTGCTCCAGCATATTAATTGTTTCACCTGCTGTGTGTGCTCTAGCTCCGTCTTGTTGAAAGTATCCCTGTGTTATTTCTTCATCGTCAAGATGTTCGATAAATGGCATAATAATTTCTTGTCGATACCTTTCTCCTGTTAAGGTTCCGTTAAAAAAAATAGGGCTAATAATTCTCCTTCGACTAATCGCACACCATACCCCAATTTTCTGCGGATGAAGTGTGGTTTCAACAAAAAAATTATGTGGTTTCTCATTAGTCCACAACCTCATATTTTGTGAGTTAACATATCCATGCAGATAAAACCATGGCTCATCAGAAAAAAGGGTTTTGTCAAGAAGGTCATTATCAAAATTACTTAAGAACCACTGACTAAACGTTATTCTTCTGGGATAGTCGATTTTCTTGATTTCTTGATAACAGGTCGTGCGAAATGGAAATAAATGTAAGTCCTTTTCCATATTGTATGACATGTGCGTGTGTGATACACCCACTTGTTGTAATAATACTCGTACGGAAGTTCTTGGTGCATTATTTATAATTTCTCTTACATTATTAACTAGCTCTTCTGTACGCTTCGCCCGACCTGCGCCTTCTTTCTGTTTAACACTCCCTGTTTCTCTGAAAACCATAACGGAATGTGTCACTGTGTGCCGAAAACTGTCATAATCAAAGATGAAGTTAGGGAACTCATTTCTAAATTCTTCTAAACAATCTTGAAGAGAATACTGCCATTGTCCGTCAATCTTACGTCCGTTTCGAAAATAAGATTCTACCGTGAACGATTTGTGTTATATAGTAAAAACCATGTTAAATATTTAACATTAATAATTTTAATTTTACATTAACTCCGCCGGAAGTGGCAGAAAGTACTAATTCAGTATCATTAAATTTACTACCGGCAAAGAGCAGAAGTCTTTATGAAAAAGCGTATGCCGAATTTATATCTTGGTGCAATGAGAAACAAGTAAAGCATTATTTCTCCACTTTAGAAAAATATACGGTCGACGAAAAAGTATTGTAACTAACTCTTACATTAAAATGCGATCAATGATCTCGAACATTAATCGCCTTCATTAATGTACTTGTTGGTTAAATAACTATTAAATTACAAAGCAATTTTTGTCAACTATGCATCTGTCAAATTGACAACTAATGCAAATTTAGATTATTAATAATCACACGTTTTTAAAGGAATGGCCTACTAGAGCCAAAGCTTATTTGAACGCTTTATACATATGTATATACTAAATACAAGCACCATCATTCAAAAATACAATTTTTTCTGCTTTTCGAATTTTCCTTCTTAATCCCTCTTATTGTTTAAACTTTATGTACATACGTATTGACAGTTGTAGACCTACATGTATTAGATGGATTCAAAGTAGTATTAGAGCGACAGTGAGGGTACTGCAACAGTCCGGGGCCCGACGGAGTAGTGACGGAAAGTGGCTAGGCGGTTTTCCGTTAACACGCCATTCGTAATGCAAACAACACTCAAGCGATATAGCTTCTTTGCTAAGTTTTATGCAATGGCGTAGCGCGCACAAGTTAACAGGTGACGTTGTTAAGAGTATTTCATAGTGGTAATATTTAGTATTACCTATTTACTAAAAGGCAGCATGATGAAGAAATATATTACTTTCATAATAAATATTTTATGTGCTGTTCTCTTATACGCGTTTCCTGCAAATAACTTAGGAAGAACTTTGCGGTAGATGACAAAAAGTAATGTTTCATTATTAAATCATAATGTTAGGTTAGATTGTTGAGCCTTCTGTCCCGTAAGAGTATGGTTTTTGCACCACATATAGTAATGACAGTGATTACTAAAATTAATATAAGAAATAATTTAAAGGTACACCATGATTTTATTTAAATCAACTATTTTATCGGTCGGTTTACCGTTCCGTTGGATGTTCTCTTAATCATAATAAATTACACCATGTGATAGCAATATCTGAACGCGTTACTCGGATATACCGGGCGCATCGCCAGTGAAAGCACCATCGTCCTGTCGTTGTTCCGCTATCGACGTCCTGAATCTGGCTTTATGGATTTCCAACAGTTCCAAAGAAAAACATAAATAAGACCATGCATTACGAAAACAAATTACTATGCACACCTCCCTACTTACGTATCAAAATCAAATCGATTCTGCTGGTTTTGTCATACGCGAATGCATATGTGTTATAATCAGTTGCAAAAAATGGGATGTTTAGCTATAATTATAACTTCTTTAATTTTAATATAAACTGAGATGAAACTATAACAACGAGATATATTATCTTATTTTATTATTATGTTGTTATATCTAATGTATGGGGTAAGTTGATAGGATTCATATTTTTTAGCAATTGTTAATATAAATAATAAGTTGTCCTACTTATTTTACAACCAATGTACAGGGTGTCCCGTTTCAACGTGGATCTTAGATATCTGCCATATTTGTGAAAATAGAGAAAAAAGTTATAAAGAAAAGTTACCCCAATTTATGTTCTGCATAAACTAAATATATGTTTAAGTATACAGAGTGTCTCAAAAGTAAGTAAACAGATACTTGCTCCGTTATTTTAAATGGGACACCCGATATAGTTTGACATTTTTGAATAGTAAAACGAGAAAGCCGTTGTTTACTACGCTTATAACTCTAGAACGCCTGGACCGATTTCGATGATTCGCACCAATTCGCACTGATCTCCGGCCAAATAAGAAGAATACCCAAGAAAATTCCCAAAATATCGGGGGGGACACGAGGGGTGGTACTCGTAACAATAAAACATTAAATATCTAAATCAATACTTTTCTAGGCAGAACGAAGTCTGCTGGGCCAGCTAGTATTTGTATAAAAAGGGAATATCAAAGTTGAGTTTAGGAATGCTTCCCTCCAGGAGTTTATCCATAACCATGCATGCCAAGATAGGGCTGAGAGGACTACCCATGAAGGTACCAAAAGTCTGCTTGTAATATTTACCATGGAAAGTAAATCAAAGAGAATCAAAGAGAAAATAAATGATCCCAATAAAGGTGTTAAGGTCTATCTCGGTGTTGATAAATATTCTATACCATTCCTTCTCTATAATCTCTAAGACTAGGTTTAACGGGATGTTGGGAAACATTGATACGACGTCTAATGATAAGATCACATAACCAGGAGGCAAGATGCGATTGGTCATAACATCCATGAAGGTGAAGCTGTCGGAGATGTTATAGTGGATTTTTTCTTCAAAACTTCAGCCATAAATTTAGACAGGTTAGACGGTGAGCCGATAAAAGATACAAAAGTCCGGCAATGCTGATCCACTTGACCAAATTATAGAGAGGAAAAAGAATACTCTGTTTTTACAGATATTGATACTATACTGAGTATCGACATTACCATCCTTTTCGTTTTAAAGGTATTTGTTTGGTCACGTACTTTATCCCAACCCTGTATTTATTATCCACCTATTTACAACATGATATTCTATGTTTAATTCTATTTTAATGTAGTCTATATGTATACTGCGACTAATTCATTTACGTTTAATTTGTTCACCGTAGTTTTGTCATAAATATTATATTATAATTTACTTTATAATTCCTTACAAAGTTATTGCGTTTCTATAACCAAAAGTTTATATTTATTTATTGTTTTTGTCAACATTAAGAATTTAGTTTTATACAAAATAAATTTAACCACATTAGCCTTCGCAGTTACGTTGTTCATAGGACGATTATATTTCAAAATTTCCTTTGTGCCCACAAAACTATATAGGTATGTATGTACATACATGAATATAGTTCATAATTCATCATAGGTGACAGCTTTTACCCTTTGTTTGACTGGCTTCAGCATAATATCTTGAAAGATATCGATAAAGCTGTCTGTTGTATGATGAATATGCATACGCCTTAATAGAAATAGCATCATACGTTTGATTGGAATAGTAAATTTAATAATATATTTAAATAA
The DNA here is from genome assembly GCA_023690525.1 of Holotrichia oblita. NCBI lineage: Eukaryota > Metazoa > Arthropoda > Insecta > Coleoptera > Scarabaeidae > Holotrichia > Holotrichia oblita. The sequence goes on along the minus strand of CM043016.1, from coordinate 120,927,853 downwards.
ATCGTTAAATTGCTTTGTTCATTTTTTTATATAAAACTATTGCTCTTCGAGTATTTTTAATATCACCTGAACGTTGTTATGACTGTTAAAAATAACTTACCGTTCATGCGGTATTTTAACAAAAACACTGATTAATTATTAGGTACTGTGTTCTGAAATGAATTAACTTAATTGTGTAAACATCTTGGCATTGTATCTACAAATGAAATTCAATTAATAAAATTACGCACGTTTTACCTTACGATTAGGTTATTAAATCCTATTTATGATAAAAAATCTATCTGAAACTAATTTACCTGCTGTTACCTAATATTTTTTCGATAATAGTAAGTATTGGCATATTTGTTTGGGAGATATACTGCTACTCGTATGTGACAAAATAAAATACAGGCAGTATAGAGGAGTATATAGCTTGTGAAAGCGAAAAAAATCCTCATTACGGTAAATATTATGTATGAGAAATCTATTCCTCCTTTTTTACATAAAGGAAATGAATCAGGGAAAAACAATATTTCTATTGAAGACTGCATCTTGTTGTCACTTGATTTTGCAATTCAGTTAGTTTCGGTGAACGATTATGATCTTAATGGACCTCTGAATTTCCAACCACAGCAAAATAAAGAAATAAATAAATATCTGACATAATAACCAGCCCAAAAGAAATTTTCAAAGATGAACTAGAAGATAATTACGAAATACAAAAGATATAGACGCAAGGAATAGAACTAAAAGGAATGAAACACAAAGAAACGTGAAAATAAATGAAAAGAATGATGAATACTAAGGTGAAGATAAAACTCATAAAGGGAAATGCAAGTTTAGTCAGCTAAAATCTCCCAGAACAAAGTAAAATATTTGTAACTGTAATTAAAGGAAATATGTACAAAAATTTTCAAAGAGGATCGTCAAGAATTTTTCATTGTTTTCTGGATACAACTTAATTGGCAAGAACGTAAGCACTATGTTAATGTACTAGTAAAAAGTGTACCCATTCAGAAAACAGTAAATAATTCCTCTAGAAAAATCTGAACTTACATTCTAACATTCAAGAAAAATGTTACTACAGTCTGAGTTTCTAAAAAGATGCTCCTTCGTAAGCACCCTATTCCACCAATCCATTAAGTTCTAAGTATGAATGATGGTATAATATAAACTGATAAGAAATAATTACTTAATGACTTCTTTGACGCTCCACCATAAAATTGAGTCCTGCTATTCTAGAGCAAAAACCGTCAAGAAGTATTTAGAAGGAATTTGACAATGCAAATCGGTGTTATTTCAAATGTACAAAATATTCGCTCTAGAAAAGCTACGTGGATTTTATTCTTAACACTTTATTACCGGAACTATATTCACTAATATACCCTACACATCTAAAAATATCATTTGAAATTTTTACTGGATTTTCATAAATTTTACAATGATTTGGAACATATATAAAATATGAAACTACAAATAATAGAAAAATATTTGCTAACATATCGAATATTATATTTTAATAAATCGTTGTGACAAAATCCTTTATTTTTATATGATCTTGCATAAACTAATATAAAAACCGCATTCTAATAAAAGTAAAAATTATGTTTAAAATCGTTAGTATATTCAAAGGGACTTTAAGTCATTCTCTTCAATTTTACTACAACCAAATTCTCAAGTCATTATTTATATATACCTAAATAAACCAATTTTATACGTTTCCTGTCAAATTTTGCAAAACACTGATGCGTGATTTTCAATGTAAGGTATCGATAGGTATGTGTCATAGCTACAAACTTATACATTATTGTTACTTCAATTATAATCTCAAAACCATATCAGTATTTGTATATTACAGAAAAACACATTTCCTTTGGATGCAAAAAATATTTGGTAGGTATTAGTTTAAACCGGAAGAATTTAGAGTAGTAGGTTTAGAAGACGTAATTATAATTCGAACTTCTGGCCGATAATGTCGATGTATACATAAAGTTACAGTAACTCTAAAGACATCTTCTGAATCCAAGCTTTATCCTTACCTACGAAACTTATTTAATGATAAAATTCTGCTTACTTAATTAGAAGTTTGAATAAAATTTTTTGACTTCTCTCTTTATCAAATTAGCTTTGTAAAGTTTTGATAACAGGTATATTCGTTCGGTTTCCTCCTTTTTTGAAATATGATTATTTATTCTTCTTAAAGACTGAAAATATCGATAAAACATTATCTTAAAAAGACTTTTCGGGGCTGTTTAAAATTTCTAAGAAAAAACTTTTTATTTCACTCAGATTTCCTGAAATAGAAAACATTTTAAACAAAATTTATTAAGAATGTTGAGTATACCATTTTTCTTGTATATATGTATATCAACCATACACGCTTTTCATCTGTACTAAATCTGAAGCATAACTGCTGCATGTATGACAGTTATGTAATAATTGGAAAGCGGAATCACGTAATCCGCATCCATAAATATTTTTTATAGTTTCATAATTTCGATTTGTTGTTTCATGTCTTCATTTTATGTTTCACTCTTACCATCCATACTTTTATGTCAGACTAATAAACTAATATTTCTTGTAATCAGTGCAGCTAAGAACTGTGCTGTTCGTAAATTGTTTCATGGTATTTTTTTTACATGCACCACATATTAATACTTCTAAAAGAATAATATACAACTTACAAATAAGGCATACGCTCAGACAAGAATTACACTTTAGAATATTGGATTACTTTTACTTTTTGATTTGATCGTATTTAAAACAAAATAGTTGAACGAATCAAATTCTTCTTTCAGTTCCTCTGTTTTAAAACACTTAAACACTCTTATTTACTACTAACATTAAAATTTGAATTTAAAAAGTATTTGAAAATAAAATGTATTCCTATTAGTTAGATTTCTAATCTCTTGAAACTGAAGTCAGCTAGAATTAATAGAAGAGTTTCTAGCATTGATTAGGTAAATAATAACTAGATAGCAGAAACCGTATACCTCGCTATATTGAAATGTTACACCAATATGGGGAAATGCACGACGGGAAAAAGTATCATCTGCGCAGGCATCACCCAAATCATATCTGTAATCTTGGTGGTGTATTTTCCAGTGTATAGCAAAACATAATTTTAAATCGGTTTTGATTTCTCGTCCCTGATGCAGGTTGATGAGTCACTCATCGATGATGTAGAGCACATTTGCTGGTTGTTGCATTCTGCATTCCCAGTGTTGTTCTCTTAATTGGCGTTTACGGTTGTGGACGATTTATCAAAGTGTTTTGTATTAGCGTAAGTTTAAATAACTGGCCTCGGAGAAGTAAAACGCGCACCTCAATCACAATTTCAATTTTGTTTTGAGAGATACAAAAGGGTATCCACGTATTTTTTATTAAAAACGCTATTGAAACCTATTATTATAGGATTTGGAGTAGAGAGATTATATTCTCTAATATGCGTTTGAGTACCTACAAGCTACCTATTGTATACTCGATAAATATTTTTTAAAGAAGATCGCGTACACTTAATAATATTCAATTAGCAAAATGGATAAGCTCAATAGACACCTATTCGTTATACCTGTGGTTATGCTACCAAAATAACTGGGCGGTTTTATAATTGCCTGCGCAGATGTTACTTTTTCCCGTCGTGCATTTCCCGATATTGGTGTAATAAATTGCTACGGCTTCTGCTATCTAGTTATATATTTACCTAATCAATGGTTTCTAGACAGTAATACAATGTTAGAAATATGGAATGAATAAACAGAGGATGTTGGTGATTCTGTATTACTTCCCATTTATAATATATTAAACACAATACATAATATATTCTAGCAAACGTTGTATTCGAAAGCAGTCATGACCTCATGACAACCGCTTTAGTTGTAAAATAGGATCGTGATTGAGGCTGAACCGTAGAAATGTATACATATTTCCTTCAATATCGTACCCTTGCAGCTGCTCCAAAACAGAATATTACTGAAACGAGTGAAATAACGATAGCAGACAATAACACAATCTAAAAAAGGTATATTAATAAATTTTGTCTACCGTCTATTCTCTGATATTTTTTTATTTCATACTTCTATGACGCTATTTTTTTTCGTTTTTGTAGCTTGTTTTGAAAAGGATTTAGGATGTTTGTCCAATCTTTATGTTCCTTTTCATTGTAAAATCTATACTTTCACACGACTTCTTTTTGTAAAAGCTGAGCCTGACATAACAAATTGCTTCACGTTTTACAACCTTTCTCTGCGTATTACCTTTTTCTAAAGCAACACATTCGTTGCAAAAATCATTGCAAACCTATTGAATAACTGGGTCTAACGAATCATAATTTGTTATTTTGGCAACAAAAACAAAATCAAGATTAGAAAATGTCTTAGATAATAACATAGGTATGTATGTAAAAGTGAATGGTATATATATAATGAAAAATATTACACCATATTACATACCCTTTTTTTAATATCCTCTGCTGATTTTATAAAAAAAATAATTTAAAATGGATTACATATTCTTCTTATTACAAACATGTACCTACCTAACTACAATTTATGGACATTTTTAGAAAGGAAGTCATAATTACTTGAAATATAACTTAGACTTTTACATACTCAAGAATAATACATTTACGCAGAAACAAGTAGATCCAATACCGAACGTGTACTCTTTAGAGTGGGTTTATCAATGTGAGGATAAATAAATTAACATGCAGATAAAATTTTATTCGTAAAATAATTACAATGAAACGTTTATTGAGTGTTAAATAGAAGTTATCTACAAGATAAAGCATTGTAGTTGGTAAATTTTATCTGCCAGTTAGCAATATCTGTCAGTTACTTAACTAACACTTTTATCATCACATTGATAAACCCACCCTTAGAGTGGCACAATACAAGTGCACCTTTGTAAACGTGCATTCGTACTCGTATATGTATAGCTCTATTCGTTATATCGACCCGCTTGATATAATATTCCTTGTGCATACCAGTGTTGAGAAAATTTTATTCCAAATAATAAATAAGGAATAAATTATCTATATAAATATATTATATTATAATCATAAGTAATTTTCAATTTCAAATCGTTATCCGTTAGTTGCAAATAATCTCATCCATTATTTTCATATTATTTTGAGTAAAATAAATTATTCGAATAAAATTTTGTTTGAAAGTAATTCTTTATTCTAATCAGTTACATTTGAATATTAGTTGATAGCGGATTTCCATATTGTAATGAATTAAATAATATAGACACTAACATTATGTAATTTTTACGTACCTATAATAAGGAATAATCATTAAAAAAAAAAAAATAGGTAGCCAACGAATAAATCATTATTCGTCACATAAATAATATTTTATTCGAATAACACTCAACTTTGGACCATACTTACATTTAAGCCAGGGCTGTGCATATTGTAACCAGTTACAGTTACAAGTTAGTTTAGAGAAAAGTACTTTTGAGTGTACTTAGAGTTACAATTTTAGTTGAGTAATTAAACGCAAGCACGAATATAGTTACACAGAAAAAGGAACTGTAACTTACGGTAAATACAGTTACGAAGGTATGATATGTACAGTATTACGTTACATCAGAATATGATACCTGTGTATATTAAACAGAGGGTCACTATCATAGATATATTACCTTTTGAAGTGCCTGGTTGGGGAAAAGACATTTCAATTGTGTTGATGGGATATGTAAGTAGTGGCAAAATAAAATTTCCGCGACTACTTCTGCAAAACCTACAATACAAATTTATAACAAATATTGGAAAAATTAAGACTGTAAAATTATAGCAAATATGCAGTTTCTAAATACAACAATTCAATTTAGGAACCGATGCCATGTATCTGTTACATACCTGGTAAATATAGCACTGGCATGCTTCGCCGTTTTAATCGGCTTCTACACTGATATTCTGGAGGAATGTGTGAATAATGACTGAAATGAATATCACACACTCGATAACTGTTATATACATACATTTGAAGGATGTAAATTTAATATCTTGCGATTTGTTTGATCTATTCATTTTAAACTTACGAATATGTAAATTAACTTGTTTTTATATTTTCATTAAATAAATATCTGTATATCGTCCTCCAAATAAGGGAAACGATGAAACTTGAGTTTATTACGTTATTCGCAACTAAGAACGGAACAAAAACCCATACTAATATAAATTACACACTAACTACTACATACAGCACTCAAATAACATTAATACAATAATTGTACACAACAAAGCACACAATACACAAAAATCAACAGTATTTACAACATTACACTAAATATTAACACTGTTATATACGACGTTAAGTAAGTCCGAAACACAATACTAACGTCAGATTAAAATATTCAGAAAAATACACGTTTAACTAATATGTATTTGAACAACATTTAACGGAACATCTACATCAGATCTATACTAGCCATAACCAGCATCAAATAAAAATAACATGGACCCACAAATAACATGTTAACATAAAACTATATTATCAACTAGCATCACTAGCATCAAAATGGTCGGCACAGAATTAACTTAATGTTTGTCCTTGGGCATAAGAGATATCTGGGCATAAATACGATATAAGGCCTGTTCGTTTGAATTGCTAGCTTTGGTAAGTTTTGCAAAAAATAGCAAGTGTAGCGAAACAGCAAATAGATCGGTTTGAGCGGATAAAACTCGGATCAGCTATTATTGCTGAACACTTGAGGCGTGAGCAAATATAGCTTGCTACTTTTGACATACGGCAATTTGCTGAATGCAAACGATTGAGTGTTTAAAACACCTGTCAGCAGCTAAATTTCTAACGAACACACGGTAATTGACAACGGTGACATTGAGCACTTCCAGCAACGCAAGCGAACAAGCCTATAGGCACAAACTAAACAGCTGCTGAACTAAACCTTCCTAAAATCGAAGAAAACCCACGGAAATAAGGTAACCTGCAAATTAAGTGCAACATACGCCATAAACTGAGTGAAATAACTTTGCGAGCGTAAAAGATATGAACTGAAAACTAAAAATTACTACTGAAAAAGCTAAAAAAAAAAATAATATCCGTGTATTCAATAATTGCTTCAGATTCGTTACTAGATTTTGCTAATCTGAAAGCAATAACAAAATGTAAGAATTTCCCCAAATCAGTACTAACTGTTTGATATTTATAAATAATGTTGTTTACTCCTTAGGAGTAATTAATTTCAGACGGAAGAATTTATTTGTAATTACCATATCTACATTTGTGCATTATGTCGGTATGAAATCAAAAATCTAATGGAAGGTATACACGGAACAGAGGTTTAATCAAGCTTTAGACTTCCTAACATTCAACAACAACATAGTTTGTTCCCAGGAATATATCCGTTTAATTTTAAAATGATTAAATGTCAAGAAAGTACAATATTTCCAGCATTTCGTTTCAACCGAAAAGAATATATACTAAATGCTAAATTAATGCAATTTCTTTTAAACGAATCAAATATTGTTCATTTAAAACTTATCATCATATTTTACCAATTTGTTGATTATGACGGGCTGTAGATTTTTCTACATAATTTGTACGAATCAGTATACTAACATATTTTGATTGGTATTTGTTAAATTACCATTCAGACTCTATTTGGAACAGTGCTATAACCAATCTTATCGAACGCAAGAAAAAAGATAAACGAGGAGATAAAAAGGTTGGGATTTTGGCCCATTGACAATTTATAACCTTACCTATCTCTTGTTGGTGTTCTGGTGGTTAGTTTAAGGTATATAAATGTCAGTTGCTTTCCTATGTTCATTCTAAATCAAACTAACTTAGATTAATAGCTACATAACAGGCAAGATTGCTAAAGATTTATACATACAGTAATAATCGGTATACAGCTCGTGAAAATCATTTGCAGTTAATAATCTACATATAACGTTCACAAATTTAATTCATTAAATTAACCTGTCCTGAAATTAACTTACTTTCAATATAAAAAAAACTGCTTCTAATTAGCACCGATATTTTATGATTGAAAATTTAGTAAAGAAGCATAAAACACCATTACTAGTTACAACTAGTTCCTTCTCATCGCGCCGCATCCCTACGTACAACATGCTTTGTTGGCAGCAAAGTACCTTATCGAAATGAATATTGGATTTTTTTATACATATAATATCATATTGTGACGAATACGCTACATTTAAACGAAGAAAAGCATAAGCCCTATACATACAGATCATTTAGCGGGAGTAAGTCGATCTAGAAAAGAGATAGATGTAGAGTGAGGCGGTTGTAAAACATATACTGAATTAACGCATTGGCAAGCGTGCTGTTCCGTATATGTTTTACTTCCGCTCACTCTAGATGTATCTCTTTTCTAGTTCGACTTAATAATAATAATAATAATAATAAATCACTTTATTGATACATAACATACATACATACATATATCATATATCAAAAGGAATACATCAGACACAGTCTGCTATTAACGTATTCCTGTCTATTTGATCATTATACACGTTACAGGAAAGAAACTACTCTCTAAGATAATGATAAGAGAAAAAAAAAGAAAATTTGAATTATTTAACAGCTCAACACATCTATTACAAACTTATGTACATAATTACTACACACTTATAGCGACTGAAGCGTTATGAGGGAAAACTGAAAGAATAAACAGAATAGTGATTGAAAGATGTATAAAGTGAAACACAGTCTAAGCAGCAAGAAGTACCAGCTTATATCTAGTTTTAAACATTCGTAGAGATAAGTGCGGAAATGCAAAAGGAACAGAGTTCATAACCTTAGTAATTTGATAAGAAAAACATCTTTTAAATGTCTCGATCTGATGTCGTGGTGTTTCAATAGTATGTCTGTGACGAATATTAATATTATGTGTGTCTGTTCTGAATCTTACCCTCTCTGACAAATATGGAGGAACCATTAAAGTTAGTATTTTAAAGTAAAAGCAGGATGCATGCAAAACCCGGCGTTCCGCCATACTCAACCAGTTAGCCCATCTTAAGGTATGTGAGATTTTCTCTCCTTCTTATTCCATAACTGAAGCGCAGACACGATTTCTGCACTCTTTGAATACGATCTGAATCAGACTTTGTTAGGCAAGGGCCATACACAGACGAGCAATGAGTAAACATAGACAGCACTAATGAATCACATAGAAGTAATTTCAATTTTTGATGAAAAAGATGTCTGTTATTGAATAACACTCTCAATTTGCAGTAAGAAGATTTCAACAGTAATGTGACATGCTGCGAGAAGCGCAGGTGATTATCAATAGTTAATCCCAAAACTTCAGTCCTGTCTACTACAGGCAACGTATGATTTCGAATTTTTATAGTGATATCATTAACAGTTTTGCAAAGCAGATCGTCTACCAAAAATAGTAACAGAGCACTTATCAGGATTATGCTTTAAAAAGTGTTGCTCCGAGATAGCACACAATGCCTCCAGGTCGTCATTAATCATTTTTACTGCATTCTTTCTATCATCAATGAAGAAAGAGTGGTAAAGTTGACTATTATCAGCGTAAAAGTGATATTGGCATGTATTTAGTACAGTAGGAAAGTATGAAGTATAGATTGAGAAAAGTATGGGGCCGAGAACGGAACCCTGAGGGACACCAGCCCCTAATACCCGTACATCGGACAGCTTATTACCTACTCTGACACGTTGTGTTCTGTCAGACAAATAATTCACAAAAAACCTCACAGCACTCTCACCGAGACCTATATAATGAAGTAGAGCATATAAAATCCGATGGTTGATCGTGTCGAAAGCTTTGGAAAAAAACAAGGCAACGAAGACAGTAATTTTATTTGCATCAATTCCCTTGATAATATCATCAGTAATGCATGCAAGAGCAGTTTCACAACTATAGTTTTTCCTAAACCCAGATTGAAATTTAGGTAAAATATCATTTTTAATAAGATGATCTGATAATTGGGTCGCTATAATACGCTCAAGAATTTTAGAGATCGTAGGGAGTACTTAAGGGGAATTATGCAATTTCTCGCAGCAATTCATATTTGGATAAAAGTCGCATGCAATTTAGCATTCAGACTATGCAATTCCTTCGTGCAATTTGTCGCGCGGAGAAAATTGCATGGATTAGAACTTGCTCTATTTTATATAAAAGTTGCATGCGATTTCTTATCGTTGTAGGTTGGCACTGCATACGAAACGTCAACATTGACTGTTAGAATTTCAATTAATATATGTATTTTTTGACCTTTATGTACTTATCTTTTAATTCCTGATTTATTTCCACTTAGAGGTCAATAAAACAATAAATAATTAAATACCAATTTATTCCAATAAATAAATTGGTATTTAATTATTTATTGTTTTATTGACCTCTAAGTGGAAATAAATCAGGAATTAACTGTTAGAATTGTATGTGCATTATGCATAATGTGAATCGGTCATGCAATTTGTAAAAATCGCAGTGTCTTTGCGGAATTCCTAAATCAGAATTGCATTGCGAAAAATTGCATAGATGGGGGGTCGATGGCCACAGTGGTTAGGCGGCTGGCTATCGTTGTGAGAGGACGATAGGTGCCGGGGTTCATTTCTCTGGAGGGACGGTGACATTTTTTCAGAGACTTTAATCCCAGATCGACTTGCCATTCGCTGTTGGGAGCAAAGTGATTATTAGCGCGGCATCATAAAAGGCGATATGATGCTGTCACAAAGCCATTTAAACACAACTTACACACACCAAACTACACCGCAAGAGTTGCAGTGATAGCCAGACAATTAATACAGCTTACGGAGTCACTGCAACTAAGCACTCACCACATATTAAAAAAATCTGTGAATCTCACTTTAGTCCCTCTAAATGACCGGTATATTCAATTAGATAATATTGAGTTGTAATGCTTCAAAATTGGACGCCAATAAGTCTATGTAAGTAATAATTGTGTTTGCTCCCTCAAATTATCGGTGACAAATATTAAACCCAGTAGAACAATTATTAAAAATATAATGTATGTACATACATACCTCGACTAACGAAATAACAAATAATTATCAATTAATAGTAAAGAGTGTTGAAATAAAAATAATACTACTTACGCTGTACCTATAGGTACATCTAGTATTCTGATATTATTGTTCTATATCAGAAACAATCCAGTTTTGGATATAAAATTTCTATAAAATTAACAATAATTCAACGATGTAAAATAGAAAATTAAACCCAGTATACAAAATAACATAACATATAGTGAACAATTTAACTAATTTAAATAATCATAATTATGTAATTATTTCTAGGGGCTTCTGCAGGGTCAACATTGGTTTCTAGACATCAATTATATTAGTTGCGTATTTATTTATTTCCTTGTCTAGTAACAAGCGAAATATTTATTCTGTTAATGGTTCTTAATACGTTCTATATTGATGATCTAAACTGGGTGCAACGTATGTCCGCCTACTGCTTACCGATGCCGGGACCCAACCATTATTAACCCATTTTTCTCGAACTTCAAGTAATTTTTCGTAAAGATGAAATTTACATAATATAAAACCGTGAAACTATTGCTGTTCTTTGTTGATTGAGTTACGAAGACAATCGCTACACAAAAATTGTACTCTAATACACTAAAAAGACAGTCCATTTCCTATTCTATCTATCTAAAAATAAATATTTTTATGATATACATATGTATCGTAATATTTGATTTTACGTCGATTAAGTACGTTTTATCAAAATAATAGGGAGGCTGGTTTAATAGGCCTAATTAGTGCGGTAAAAACGTCATTAAATTAAGAATGCTGGAATATGACATATTACAGTATGAAAGGGTAGGTAAAGCAAAAACGCAACTACTATTTGTGAGAAATGACACAGTACTATAATGTACACAGTTGGTTTTCTTTTACACTTTGAACTCAAGTTTTGAACTCACTTGCGAGAGTGCATATCACTTATTATTTACACAATTAAAACCTCAATTTCAAATAAAACCATAAATATAAATTTTCGATTTCGGTAGGTAGTTTTGCGAAGAATCATCCTGAAGCCACAATAGGTTTCTTCTTCACTTCTGAAGAAGATCACGACAAGATGATCGAAACGTTAAGTACCACAACTTTTCTACACGGCAGAGAACCCGAGAACCGAAGAGCAGCCATGTATATTTTTTATTTATTCATGGAAAATGTGAAAAGATTTTTTAAAGAATGTCCGTGCCTCATTTGACGGAAATCTCTAAACATAAACTGAAACATATAGAATCAAAACATCATGAAATAAGCGCTAATAAACACAGAATTACATAAAAAGCTGTAAATGTTGGATTTAACTGACCAAAATGCAATTCCATGTGAACTCGGTGTTCTTCGGAGTCGATGGGGACGTGGAGTTAGTCTCTATAGTTAGTATACAAGCACACTAAGAAAGGAATTACGTGAAATATGCGTAACTGTAACCGTCGGATAAAGGAATCTTATATAAAGGTAATAGCATGCAAACTTTAGGAAAATTATATACATACATCCTTGTCTGTACATACATACTTGTATACATATGTACATACTTATGTATATCTCTGTCAAAATCATCTTATTATTTGGATTTGGGTGGCTCTGCTTCCTTGTAATATTGGTTAGAGTTGTCTAGAACGCATAAATATCTACGACAGTATGGAATTATACTAAGCCGTTGAGTGAAAGAATCTATAAAGAGACGCAACGTGTTGTTAAATAGCGTAGCCAATACAGGATCCGACAACTAGGAGCGCTAGTCGCGTCTAGGATCCGAGATTTTTCAGTCGCAAGCAAACAACTGGCATTCGTACGTTGCCTATTCGTTTCTTATTACCATAGAGCCGCCGTTGTTTCTTAAGCTGTGTCGTGTGATTATCCCTTATGTTGTAGTTGATACTTAATATTCTTTGAGGTTATTTAAAAGTTGTTGAAATGAGTACCACAGCTAATCATATTTGTGTTTATAATAACTGTTTCAAGAATAATAATAATGACAAAGATATTAGTTTCTTTAAATTTCCCACGAAAAATTGCAAGAGAGCTGAGAATTGGCAAAAAAATTGTGGCAACAGTAAAATTGTACTCATGGAGGTATCAGATTTAAAAAATAAATTAATTTGCGAAAATCACTTCCTACCGAATGATATTCTGATAAACAACAAACGTAAATTGTTAACGCAAAATGCACTTTCTAGTGCCTTTATTGAAAAAGGTAAGTAGGTACGTGTTTATGAAAATAATAAAGCAGACTTGAGTGTCTTAGATGATGCACAAAAGTGTGTGTTTCGTTTATCTTTTGAAGTTACCGCTTGAAGTTGACCCCCGTTTTTGGAAATTCGAAAATTTTATGGTTGTTCCAGGTTATTCAAGGTTTGTTCCAAAGTTAAAAAAAAACTTCAAAATTAACAGAGATAATTGGAAAAACAGGTATTATATGCCAAGCATAATCTATTATAAAAATAACAAGACTAAAATATCATAGTAGCTCATGAAGGATACATTATTGCATAATTGTTTTTTCCTATTATCTCCGCCAATGATGATTTTTTTTGAAAACACTTTGGAACAATGTTTAGAACTAAAACAATCTCAAGCAAACTTTAGAGTTTCAATTTTGGAACAATTTAGAACAAGTCTAGGACAACCGTCAGATTTTCGAAAAAACCGGTGCTAATTTCACACACCCTACAAAACCATAATTTACACTTAATAGTATTTAATGTTGCTGGCGAAAAACAAGCGCCCTGTCAACCATTAGCGAGCTTGGAACAGACGATCAACGTTAGTTGTAGCAGCAAGACATATTCAAGGAAACGGCTTTCTTTTGGTTATCGCAAACTTATAGATTAAAGAAAAAGTATTGCTGGGCTACTGTAGGCAAAAGTAAATATTTAAAAGTATTTATTGATATGCAACTATTTCATAAGAGAGGCACCAACTGGACCAAAGCCCAAAAAGAATTAAATCTTTCTTTACATTACAAATCACCTTCAGCATATAAATTTATGTTGTACAATCTTAAATTTACTTTACCTGCTATTAGAACAATACAAACTTGGTTAAAAGTTATCAATTTAAGAACTGAATGTGTTACCAATTTAATAACAAAGCTGTCTTTGAAAGCGAAAAGTATGGAAGAAAGAGAGAAAATGTGTGTTATTCTATTTGATGAGATTGTATTGAAAAAACGGTTAGAATTTAACAAATCCGAAGATATTGTTGAAGGATATCAAGATCTAGCATCTCTGGGTAGGAATAGCAAGTTAGCAAACACTGCTTTAGTATTTTATATTCGTGGACTGTTATATAATTGGAAAATCCCTTTCTGTTATTTTGTTTCTGCTGGAAGTGTAAATAGTAATTCGCTGCAACAAATTATTACACTTGTTGTTAAAAGACTGAAGTATTTGGACATTTAATCCAATAACTTTAGTATGTGATCGAGGATCGAATAATCGTCGTGCCTTCAGTTTGTTAGGTGCAACTAAAGAAGAACCAAGGGTAGACATTGAAGGACACAAAATATTCACTTTATTCGATGTACCTCATATATTAAAAAGTCTCAGAAATAATTTTATGAATACGAAACTTCAATTTATTGTTAATAATAGATCTGTGGCTTGGAGCGACATAACTAAGACTTACGAAATCGATAAAAAAAAGTCCTACAACTAGTGCTATGTTAAAAATAACTTCAAATATTTTCACATACTGTTGCTGCAGCTTTTAAAACAGCTACATCAACTCAACAACTTCTTAGTTCCTCAACTTTAGATACTGCAGAGTTCCTTGAAAAGATGAACAATATTTTCGATGATTTGAACAGTAGGATTTTACACGATCCTAATCCTGGAAGGCGGCAATTATCTATTTATAATAACAAAACCGAGATCGTATTACAAGAAGGATTACAGTATTGTAAGAATATTGAAGTTTTTGAAGGCAGTAAAAGACGGAATAATATATATTGCTTGGACGGATTTGAATGGACTATCAAATCTATTTTGTTGTTGTGGGGTCATCTTAAAGAAGAGGGTGTAAAATATTTGTTATGTGGCTTTCTAAATCAAGATCCTTTGGAAAACTTCTTCTCTCTGTTATTAAAAACAGAGGAGGGTATAATCCTACTCCCACAGTTCGTTAGTGTCGTATAGCAATACAGCAAAATATGAACATTAGACTTCAAATGGCTGTAGATACCGGGAATTGTGAAATTGATAACACAACTGAAATTTTGGATACGGAGACTCCAGAAATCAAAACTGGCACTACAGCTGTTAACATCGTTGCTAACAATGGAGAAATTGAAGAAAATACAGTTAGTGAAGATGCAGAGCTCAATGTAAGTTTACAAAGTGGTACAACGTTCAATGAAAATAGTTTAGAAATATGTTCTCATGTATATGTAGCTGGTTATCTAGCACACAGTGTTGAGAAAAATTTTACTGCGCAGTATGTGCTACAAAATTTACTAAAGGTTCGGCTGATGTAATAAACAAAAATGAATTATTTTTATTGCACAAGGATTATTCCCGTGGGCACAGCATACATTTTTTAAAGCGGTCTACAGACCAATTTACTAAAATAATTTCAAATCTTTTACAGATATTTGATCAATTTTTTGAGAAACATAAATGCAATTTGCATGTTTGCAAAAATATAGAAAGCGATTTTTAAAAAAAGCTGGAAAAGTGTTCAGATTGGTTTTCACCAGATACTCGTTCACTCTGTGCATGTCACGAACAACACGTTCTTAATCTCTTCATTAAAATGAATATATTTAGACGCTTGAAATGGGAAAGCGAGAATTGTATAAAATCATGTCAGGATAACTCCAAACCACATAGAAAAGTCAGAATATTGAATATAAAAAGTAAGTAATTTCTTCTTCTCTGTTAAAGAAAGTGTATAATTCATTTGATTCTCTATCAATTTCCGAACACTTTGTTAAATTACGGTTTTGGTTTATTAAATTTATCTATCTGTTCGCAGTACTTAGTAATTTTAAAATATTTAATTAACACAATCGAAACTTTTCTAATAGAAAAACGAGCTAAATATGGTAATATAACAAATTAATTTCGCTTTTTAATGACTAAAATCTACTACTTTAAAAAATACGCTAAATAGAATATACTCGTAATTAGTCGCTGACAAGTAGGTACATATACATATTTCAATGTCTCTTATTTCGACAAGACGATACGAGTTCTTTCTTTGTTCACTCGGGCCCGCCACCTTACAGTGTTCAGCTTGTGGATGGTGGGGTGCGGAGGTGTATACTAGTCCCTGGAACGCATTTATGCATATAGCTTGCGTCTCTTTATAGATTCTTTCACTCAACGACTAAGCGCATTACATGTACAATTTATAGTACCTATGTTTGTTTAAGACGCGTTATCGCGTGTTGATGGAAAATTTAAAATAAGGAAATTGTTGCTTGGAATAATATTTGTGAATAGTGACTATAAACATGAAATCATTACCATAACATTAAGATTCGATTATAGAATCATAAATACTAAGTGACTTAAATAACGTGTGTAACACAACATATTTCTTTGATTTTTGAAAGTAAAATACTTCTAGAGTTTTTAGTCGATTCGTCAAGTCAAGCTAAACAGGAATATGCATAATATAAAGAAGAAAAGCACATTATTTGTGTAATTTAAAAGATTATTGCAAGAATTGTTTGAATGATAAAATAGACTCTTCTCATTAAATTCTTCGATCAAAGTATATAATTGAATCTTAATGTTACATTAATGATTTTTTGCTTATTAATAATCTTAACATTATCATATGAAAACATTATCTTTCAAATTCCCATTAATAACAGATAATAGGACCTAAGCCGACTGAGCAACCGGTTAGACTCTGTATAACTAATGATGATGCTAATAATTTCTAAATTGTAAGATAATTTTTTTTTCGATCAAGAAAAGCAGCCCATATACCGGATGCTCACGCAAGGACGCGTTCTTCTCTAATTTGATTATTGTATTTACTAAATAGAGAGAAACTCTAAATACAAAGTTATTTCACTCTAACACACACTTCACGCTCTACAAAACTCAAATATATGAAAACATACAGAGCGTTCTCTTAAAGAAATACACACTTCACTTTTTATTTTGATATATATATTTTTTTAATGTGTGGTGGGTGCTTAATTGCGGTGACTCCTTAAGCTGTCTGGCTATCACTGCAACTTTTGCGGTGTAGTTTGGTGTGTGTAAGTTGTGTTCAAATGGCTTTGTGACAGCATCATATCGCCTTTTATGATGCCGCGCTGTTAATCACTTTGCTCCCAACAGCGAATGGAAAGTCGATCCGGGATTAAACTCTGAAAAAATGTCACCGTCCCTCCATAAAATTGAACCCCGGCACCTATCTTCCTGTCACAACGACAGTCAGCCGCCCAACCACTGAACCCTGGCCATTCCTGACCCGTTAAACCGTCAGGTGGCCATTGACCCGTTAAACCGGGTTTTTTTTTTTTAAGTTCGTTAAGTTGGTATTATTATATTGTATATTATTTATATATATAGTATTATTTGGTTTAAATACATCTCTGGAAGATACTACGTTTTAGCTAACACCACGAGAAGATAGAAGAAGAAGTCGACCTATTCAATAAATAGTCTCTGAAGGACATCCTCCCAACCGTTTTGACTTTCTTCCAGTTTGCATTAATTTATGGATTTGAAGTTTTATACATATACATTATTCATAGGTCCAATTTTATATCTCCATATAGTCATAATAAAACGGTAATGGTCTTTTAAAACCAACTGCATACATGTGAGAGACATGAGGAGAAAATGTGTTTGCTTGTCATCTTTAAATATCTTTAAAAATCGTACTCTCAACAATATATAACTATCCATACATATTTATCCGCTGGACTAGTTATTAAAATTGTTTTGAAATTTTATAGTGATCAGTCTGCATCTATATAACACTAAACACTTCAACCCACAAAACACCAAAAAACTTTTTACTAAAAACATATGCGCTTTGACAGCAAAGCTATCATTATCAAGGCAATAGTAAAAGTAAATTAAAATAAAACCTAGAAATAACAAGTGGTAACCTAAATGTTATACATCGTCAATCCGATACGCATCATTAATTTCCGATTAACGAAAACAATTACGAATGCGGGATAGGGCCGTTGTCACCATATGTTACATATGATTTATTTTTATATATTTCTAAACTTTCGAAAACATTTGGAAACTTACAATTGTTTATTTGTCTACTTAATTTAACATTACATTTTTTAACATTTAAGATTCACAAACCTGGAAAGTCGGTAGGGCCAATTGTTTCGGCTATTGATGCACCGACTTAAAAGGTTTCCAAATGGCTGACCAATGAATTTAATAATTTGCAAATACAGCGACCTAGTTTTGCTGTAAAAAATTCGTTAGAATTTATTAAAGAAATACAAAATATTGAGTTGCTGGAGGATGAAGTATTGATTTCATTTAATGTTAGTTCTCTCTTTCGTAGTGTACCGATTATAGACACCCTGACATATCTTAAGGACTTGTTACTTCAAAATAGTTTGAGTCAACAATGTGTCCAGAAATATAACAGAACATTTTTCAATTTAACGAGAGATTTTATGAACAGCTAGGAGGGACGGCAATGGCTAACTCCTTTGTCTGAGGTATGTGACATTTTCGCTATTTTTGATACCAAAAATGTAATATTGACGATTTTCTCAATAGATTAAATAATCGGTTCGAAACCATAAAGTTCACTTGTGAAAGAGAAGAAAACAGTCAGCTACCCTTTCTAGATACTTTAGTAATTAAAAATAACAATAAATTAGAGTTTGACGTGTATGGAAAGGAAACCAGTTCACTTCACTACATTCCTTCAGATTCCCATCATTGTGTTCAACACAAAATGACAAACCTGAATTTTTTTGTACACAGACTTCTCACATTTCCCTTAAACGAGGGGAGGTATGAGAAGGAGCTTAAACTATAAAAGCTGTGGCCAAGTGTAATGGTTTCCAGTCTCAGCATTCTATAAGTTAATTATGCAGTTTAATTATAAGAAAATTGTGAAAGAATCTCCGACTTTTCGAGAGGATGTTAAAGCTTCAAGCCAGGAGAGCGGTCTCAACTAGATTTAAAGATCATGTGACTAATCTTAGATTTAATAGAATTGAGAAATCAAGCGTTGCCCAACACATTTTTAAAACAGATTACAACATTGATCATACAAATAAACAATTATAAGTTTCTAAACGTTTTCGAAAGTTTAGAAATATACAAAAATAAGTCATGAGTAATAAACGGTAATAACAGCTCTATCCCGCATTCGTCATTGTTTTCGTTAATCGGAAAGTAATGATACGGATCGGTTTGATCGTGCATAACATTTAGGTAACCTACTTGCTATTTGTTGGTTTTATTTTAATTTAGTTTTATTATCGCCTTGATAATGATAGCTTTGCTGTGGAAACGCATCGGTTTTTAGTAAAAAGTTTTTTTTGGTGTTTTGTGGGTTGAAGTGTTTAGTGTTCTACTTCTGCACCAAAAGATCCAGTGAAAAACTTTGCATCAATACAGAACATGCTATAGTATATTTTTTAAGAAGAGAGCAATATAAAAATATTATTAATTAACTCATGCGGCGCTTATTAGCGTGCGGCGTTTATTTCATTCGGCGTTATTTTCTTGTGGCGTTAACTAGAATGCGGCGATTATTGGAATAGCACCGCCAATTAGAATAAATACGGTACACACAAATTTTATAAACAACCCCGTTATGCATCAATGACCGAATATGAAGATATCACAAAATAAATAAGACCTTAAAATAATGCTAAGAATAATAATTGACACAGATCGACTTAAACTTTAACACAACCCAATTTAATTGTAACAAAGAGAAACAGATATACATTTATCTACTTTATTATAAGAAACAAATCTTAAATCAGTTCAAAAGGTCCGTGAGTACTGTAACTTATTGCGCTAAGGTTGCGTAACCCCTAACCTTTTCTTCGGTGTAGTCTAACAAAGATAAATAAATGTTGACACCTGAAATCTCTTAACCATTAGGTTTGGCATTTAATACATTATGAGACGTATTACAATGCCATGGAGAGTCTTGTTCCTTTTTCCGCTTAAACAAGCAAAACACACAAAAAAACATTAAAATGTCACCCACAAGAATAGCATTTATTTACTTTTGTCGTGTTATTCTTTATAACTGGACAAATTAACAGCCATGTGTAGAATTCTGAGCATTAAGATGCTATAACATCATGACAGAACAATTGGTACCACAAGAGGATTTGAGAAAACTTGCAGGATTATGCCTGACATTAACCCGCTTGTTGTGAAACGGAAACTTTTAAGAGCGGAAGAGTGATCCAGCAATGGGATCGCTATAATCACCGATCAAAACAATCAATAATAACATCTTCATAAAAACCTTCGATTAGAAAACTTAAATCTAGCAACCAAAACCCAAGAAGTTGATACAGACATGTGAACGACATCATTGTTATACGACTGTAACGACGAGAAGCATTAGTTGACTTTCTACAATCAACAACAGACAGCACAAGACCATTAACTTTACGATGAAGTTGGAGAATGCTGATACCTTACCATTTATCTGCATATTAGCATCCAATCGAGAGTTAATAATAATATATACTTATATACATATATTGTCCAACAGATTAAGCAACATCAACGAGATAGCGGCAACCTCCGCATAAGTGACGAGATTGTCTTGACCATAATAACACAGTACTAGCTGATATTAATACGAAAGTCACTGTAAATAATGAAAAATATAACTACCTTCAATTGAAAACAGGGATATCAACATAGCAACACTTAGCGAATAACATTACGAGATTGTTAATGAGATCATAATATCGAAACGAATGTAACCTATTAAACTGAAATACATACTGTTTGGTGAAGCGAAAAGAAATGTATAACGAAAGACAGGAAACAAGAAGTCAAACTTTATAAACCATATGGCGAAGCTAATAGCGTCAAATAGAAACTTATTCCCACAACTACTCGGAAAACCTCAAGCTAGTGAACAATGGCTGTGGCAACCTACAGTCATTCCCTGCCTTCCCAAACCTTATATTTCATTGATCTTGGTAATTATATTTTATTATAAATTACCTAACCCAGTATTAATTTAAATATATGACCCGTGAGAATTTTTTATACACCTCTACACAATTTCCAGGCTAATTTTTTTTTATCTAAATTTAACTCTATAGTCAAATTGTATGGCCTAATTGTTCTTCTAGTTGATAATTAAGGCACATTATCGAAACATATACTAGAGTATATAAATAAATAAAAATTGGTGAGTCTAGGAGGATCTTATTAATTAAATGTATCTGATTAACTTTCTAAGCAGATAAACATTTTGTTCCCGCTAGGAATCAATGTCGTACCATTAGTTTTGTATTAAACGCGCCTTGTTTCTAACAATAAGTCACCACATTCAGCAACCCTTAATGGTAGTAATAAAATAACATACATCGTATTTGGCGGAGGCGCCGAGTACCGCACAAGTCGTATCTATAACTGTGTAATCATACAGTTCGTTGCTCTCGGTCGTTGTGTTAGTCTATATCAAGACTTCCGTACTGTTTACTTATAACGCTAACGATCTCGAATCGTCTGCTTGTACCTAGGTTCAACTTATTTCTTTCTCTTCAAAATAATTTAACTAATTTAAAATTAAATTTATTTAATAATTTACTCTATTGTATAATGCAATATGTATTTGTCACAGTATTATGAAAATTTTTTCCTAATTTTATTGGACAATGACGGTCGGTTTTATTAATTTTTATTTATTTTACGTTTCGATACTATTCAATCGTATCATATAAAGCAATATAAGACACATTTTTTACACTATACATCTCTGCCTTTTTTTATCTGATTTTAGTGTTTGATATTATTTATCTGTAAAATGTATAAAGACAAACTTGCATGTATCCTTTACATGTAGGTACAACCCTTTTTTAATATTTTTAATATGTAAACTGTTAAATAACGTATGTATACATTTTTAATCACTATACAATTTAAATTGCTGACATTCTAGTTGAAAATGATACGATTGAATAGTATCGAAACGTAAAATTAAAAAAAATAAAAATTAATAAAACCGACCATCATTGCCCAATAAAATTAGGAAAAAATTAAATCAAACACGGTCAAAGAATAGGACAAGATAGAAAGTATTATGAAAGGTTGCTACCACCGCAGTCAGTCGTCGACTCCAAACGGTTCAACGAGTGCGGCAAGCGGGACTAGTTCCCGGTATTGGTGTGTCTGCTGTAGCAGAGCAGAATGGCTAGCAGAGCAGAATGGTAGCTCACTGGAGGAGCACGCAACAAGGTTGTATCAAAAAATCAGAAAAAGTAAATAAAAAATAATCACGTAAACGTTTTTTTTCCAAGCCGAGAGAGATTACTGAATATTGATACGGAATTCGGACACCCGAATAGGATAATAGCGGTAACTACGCTACGTTCAATTTGAACCGTAACAAGGTAAAAGAGGTGGACTAAATAATTGCTATTAGTATTTAATGTTTCGCATACACCAGGTCCCAAATAATCTTGAACAATTTCTTTAAAATACTATTTATTTTACTTTCAAACAAAAATATTTGTATGTAGCATATTTGTGGATTCATTTCAATTCATTCAAATCAATTAATTTTTTAAAGGATTACATTTATCCATACATAAAATACTTTCGAATAAAGCAAGGACATCTTCGGATTATTTTAGATAATGGCTATAATTTACAGAATTTAGGAATAAAAAGCAATACTAATGCAGACAAATTAAACACAACGTTAATTTAAATATATTAGTACGTTCTATAAAGTGAAATAATAACTTAGCTAAATATGTAGTTATTTATTGTTTGGTGGACAAACCTAAACCGTAACGTAAGCAAAATTTTATTCTTGTGCTCCCTTTAATGTTTAAAATCGTTTTTAAAATTACATATATTCTTAAGTCCCAAGACATATGTTGTAATATCCGCGACTGTCCCTAGCGGAGGTTTATACAACAGTGACTCTTACAAGTGTATAGTATCTTTATTAGATTTGGTGCCAAACCAGCTAAAACACTTTAATTTTCACCAAGAATTATTAACTACAATTAAGTATTTAATTAGAATCAATAGGAAAACTTAAGAAACGTGTCTACAATGATGAACATTTTACGAAATTTCTATTACCTCCCGCATTAGCAAACAATAGTATATTTCAAAATAATAATTTGCAGCAGGTTTTAACTTTATTTTTACAGCGATTCAAAGAGATATTTCTTGTGTTGTTATCCGACTGCAGACTCAAAAATCAGTTTTCATTCTAATGTTTGATATATACGATTGCAAATATCGTTAAAGCGTGTTCTAAGTTTTACAAACAAATGCATCTTTCCTGCGATCTAAAATTGAAATAAAGTAATACCAGTAGCTTACCAAAAAGCGTTAACAAAGAACGGCAGCCGCAGTGGGTAGACGAGTATGATTACAGCTCAGCATTGTAAAGCGCGGTATAGAGCTGCAATTTGAGCACAATTATAGTCAGACAAGCAATACAGCTTAAGAAGCCGATGCAAGTAGCACGCAGTACAGGTACAAAAATATCACTAACTAAAAATATTTGCAGGTATAAAATCAATTGAGTTCTCCAGAAATTTTTAGATACTAGATCTATTTAAATTCGTGGCATCGACAATAAATGCCAAAGGTTCATGAAAATTACACTGAAAAATAGGAATTTTACAGATGCGCCCTTAGTAACCACTTTATAAAGACCGGACACACAACTAATACCCATAATATTAAATTACTAAAGGGCAGCTCAGGAAAATTTAATATGTTAGAGCCTATTTTTATCAAGAGATTGATAAAAGTACGAACCTTTCTCAACTTGACAATACACCTTCGTCGATCGAGTGCCGACAATACGATAAACCCTTTGCTAGCTAGGAAAAGGATGTTACATACCTTTTTTCATGTTTTTAGAGATTCTTAAGTCTGTTTTTAAGTGATGAAAGTTTTTTTTATTGTTGTCAGCTGTATAATATATTTAACAAAAGTTTGTAGCATCTGCTAACAATGTGATGGATATTTGATACTCAAATCAATTCGTAGTACATACATACATGTCTTTCTGACAATTGTGCGAAAATGAAATATTTATATTATTAATATGAAAAATTTAATTTTGAAAAATTATTCGGAGCATGTTCATTGGTGACATAAATAATAAAAAGTTAGTTAGACTTGTTGACGTTGCCGAATAACTAATAAAGAATAAAGACACGGGCGTTTTTTAATGATTGATTTATATACGCGTTTGCATATTTTAAACAAGCAAAAATGATTTGCCAATTAAAAAAATCATTTGCGGTTTACAAATTGATTCACGTTTCAAGTTTCTCTGGCATTATCAATCTAAGTTACAGAACTTTTTCACGACGTTATTTAGTTGTCAAATTTTTAAGACACAATTTTTATCTCAAAAAAAGAAGAAATAAGTGTGTATTAATAATAATATTACCACTGAATTCAATTTTTTCATGTAGGTAAATGTCTAACGAACGGCCACAGTGATTGTAGGTGTAGGTATATGTATACATATATACAGGGTGTTTCTGAATTGATACGAAAGATTTAAAAGGGCGATTCTTTAGCAAAAATTAAGGGGGTCTTTCATATAACTTTTGTTCAACACCCTTTTCCTTCCAAGTTACAGCCCTTTAAAATTAGGTAAAAACAATTGTTTTTATTTAATTTATCCACTTTGGAAAAATTTAGAAGAATGAAACAATAAAACTATTTGTCATATGACTTCATTTGACAACAGCTTACTGAGTTTTTTAAATAAATAATACTCTTTGTGAATTTATGGAAAAGAGTCTGAGCAGTATTTTATTTTTTTTGTGATCAAACTAACAATTTTATGATAAAAAGTCAAGACATAAAAAAGTTGCAGATTGAGTCTGTCTTTTAAATCAAGTTTTTAAATAGGAAAATATAGGCGCATTAAAAAGTTCTGATGCAAAATATTATAGGGGTTGTTTTTTCAGCCCTTGTGATTACATTTTGGGGTAACAAAAATACTCAAAAACTGCCATTTTATTAGCATCAGTTATCTGCCAAATTTCATTCTTCTAAAATTTTTCAAAGTGGATATATTAAATAAAAACACATTTTTTTACCTAATTTTCAAGCGCTGTAACTTGAGGAAAAGGGTGTTGAACAAAAAGTTATATGAAAGACCACCCTTAACTTTTGCTAAAGAATCACCCTTTGAAATCTTTCGTATCAATTCAGAAACATCCTGTATAATTGAATACCACATATATTCTGTCTTGTTACACGCAGAGAAATATTATCTTGTTCAAAACAATCCCGTATTTGTATATCCGCAAAACTATAGAGTGTTATCACAAGAATATTATTTTCTAAGGAAATTGTCGTGACGCAAAACAACATTGTTTTAATGTAAGAATATAATGGGTTTACTTCAAGTACAACGTTTGGTTGTACTTGGTTTCCTCGAATTCCCATGAAGCTAAAATGCACTTCACATAATCCATTATTAAATATGTACTTATATTATTACAAATGTCCACGCCTTAACTATAAAAAAATTATATGTATCTAATTCTTGCAAAATGGTGCAGGCAGATAGAAAGATTGAAGTCGAATGCACGTATAACGCTTCATACAGACATATGTATATACATATAATCTCGAACGCAGCTGCTCAAAATTTGCAATTCAGCTATTTCAGAAATAGGATATTATTCAGATCAAACACGTATTTTACAACAAATATAGGTTTGATTGTATTAACGCATTTACTTATTCCAAGAAAATGTGTTTGAATCAAAACAAAAATATTCTAGCATTAAAAATATTTGGGTTCTCTGTGCGTAGATATTTTGTCATTTTTATACATTGTTACGATACATATTTTGAAATTAAGTACATTTGGTGACCCTAAGTGTGTAAGTAGTATTGATTTTAAACATTTCCACTTTAATT
Organism: Holotrichia oblita; assembly: GCA_023690525.1. Classification (NCBI taxonomy): domain Eukaryota; kingdom Metazoa; phylum Arthropoda; class Insecta; order Coleoptera; family Scarabaeidae; genus Holotrichia; species Holotrichia oblita. The sequence goes on along the minus strand of CM043016.1, from coordinate 120,901,773 downwards.
ATATTCTTTTTAATTAAAACATCAAGTAAAAAGAAAACAGAAAATCATTAAATTTTCATCGTGGGTGTAATACGCTTATTAAAAAAGTTCTAACAATACTTAATTATTACTCAAATTGTTTACGCTCTAAGATATTTTAATTAAAAATAGGTATAATGGCGAGAATGTGAATATAATACTCTCACTAAGCAAGAGTAGTGCCAGTAACGCTCCCTACACGCACATATTATACATATAGGATAACAATCTGAACTACGAAAGCCTATTGATAGGAGAAGGTAGTGGGAGGTAACATTAAATGTATCTTAATAATGTCAACTATTTGTATGACAGGAATGTCAGTGGTTATGTCAAATACTATGGCAAATTATAAAACCACTTTATAATTTGCACTTTTGCATTAATTGTGTATTCCATTAGGCTAGTTTGATGGTTCGGTAAAGTATTTGACATAACCTCTGACATTCCTGTCATATAATAAGTTGACAATAGTAAAATGGATACATTTAATTTTAACCCCCACCACCCTCTCCTATCAATAGGCTTTGTAGTTCAAGTTAGCCTGTATATGTGCGTGTAAACAACATGTCAGTAACAAACAGTAAACACTTCAACCCACTATACACCAACAAGTTTTAACTAAACACCGACGCGTTTTGACAGCAATCCTATCATTATCAAGACGATAATAAAACTAAATGATATATAACCTACAAATAACAGGTAACCTATGTTATGTATGGTCAAGCCGATACGCGTCATTAATTTCCGTTTAACGAAAACAATGACGAATGCGGGATAGGACCATTGTAAGATTAACCATATGCTCTTTAAATCTAGATGAGACTGCTCTCCTGATTTGCCCAATATATTTTTGATTACAATCTTTACAATTGATTTCGTAAATACCTGAATTTTCTAAAGGTTGTATGTTATCTTTAGGGTTACCGATGAGACTTCGTAAACTAGTGCCAGAACTGTAAACTATTCTGAGATCTAGCTCTTTGAAGATTTTACTCAAACCTTTAGTGATAAAGGGAGCGTAAGGGAGGGTAACAACGGGTGAAGCTTTAACATCCTCTCGAAAGTCGTAGATTCTTTCACAATTTAATTAACTTATAGATATGCTGAGGCTGGAAACCATTACACTTGGCCACATCTTTTATAATTTTAAGCTCTTTCTCATATCTCGCCTTGTTCAAGGGAAAAGTGAGGTCCAAGGATCAGAACTTCTACCATAAGGTTGGTACTAAAATTAGGTGTATTAGCGAAGATAAATTTCTGAAAACTTGTAAACGTTTTTCTGTTTTTCCAAAATTTATTTATGTTACTGTTTCGAATAGTTGCAAAAGTAGCGATAAAGCCATTCGTTACGCCAAAGAAAAATGGTTGCGTTCAGAAATCGAATATCTTTATGCCTAACGCAGTAAACTTAAGATTCAAGCTTACCAACTTAATAATTTTGAATATCAACTATGGTGTGATTTTCAACGGAACATGTTTATTTCAATCGGTAGGAAAGTCCAAACTAAAAAATTCTCTCATGATAAGAAATTAAGAAAGTTAGGCTGCTTTTTGAAGAATAAACATCATGCTCCAATGAATTCCATTAACATAGTAGAAAACCATTCCTCGCAAATTTTTACTGAACGGAAACCTAATCTTTTGAATAAAGGATTGAAATTTGGTTTGCAGACTCGTGAATCGAATGTTTGGTGGATTATTGCCGGGATAAAATTTTCTATCCAGAGGTTTCCTGGGGCCACAAAACAGTCCGTTGAGGAGGCCTGCAAACATACTATTTCAAAAAATTTGAAATCCTATAAATCACCTCAGATATTCGAAAACATTAAAATCATTAAAACTTTGCGGGACAAAGATTGTATTTATTTGAAAGCGGACAAAGGGAACAAGGTTGTTATTTTAGACTACGATCGGGTTAATGACCTGTTGAGTAGTGGTCCTTATAAGTAAATTTCAGAAAATCCTTTACCGAAAATGATTAGAGACGTCAACAATGTGTTTAAAGCTTGTAACAACCTTATTATTGCCGACGTTATAGACGTTTCCAATCCTATTATCCATAAATTATATTGTTTACCGAAAATTCACAAACCTGGCAAGTCGGTAAGGCCAATTGTTTCGGCTATTGATACACCGACTTAAAAGGTTTCCAAATAGCTGACCAATGAATTCAATAATTTGCCAATACAGCAACCTAGTTTTGCTGTAAAAAAATCGTTAGAATTTATTAAAGAAATTCAAAATATTCGGTTGCTGGAGGATGAACTATTGATTTCATTAAATGTTAGTTCTCTCTTTCCCAGTGTACCGATTCCAGACACTTTGACATACCTTGAGGACTTGTTCCTTCAAAATAGTTTGAATCAACAATGTGTCCAAGAATATATTCGCTTAACTGACATCTGTATGAAACAGAAAATTTTTTAATTCAACGGGGGGAGTTTTTATGAACAGTTGGAAGGGACGACAATGGATAACTCCTTGTCGCCCTTTTTAGCTAACCTTTTCCTGAGCCGTTTTGGAAAGGAGTTAGAATTTTAGAGCGAATATTTTCCTAGGGTGTGGTTAAGGTATGTGGATGACATTTTCACTATTTTTGATAGCAAAAAATGTAATATTGACGATTTTCTAAATAGATTAAATAATCGGTTCGAAACCATAAAGTTCACTTGTGAAAGAGAAGAAAACGGTCAGCTACCCTTTCTAGATACCTACTTTAGTAATTAAAAATAACAATAAATTAGAGTTTGACGTGTATGGAAAGGAAACTAGTTCACTTCACTACATTCCTTCAGATTCCCATCATTGTGTTCAACACAAAACGACAAACCTGAATTTTTTTGTACACAGACTCCTCACATTTCCCTTAAACGAGGCGAGATATAAGAAAGAGCTTAAACTATAAAAGATGTGGCCAAGTGTAATGGTTTCCAGTCTCAGCATTCTATAAATTAATTATGCAGTTTAATTATAAGAAAATTGTGAAAGAATGTACGACTTTTCGAGAGGATGTTAAAGCTTCACCCGTTGTTACCCTTTCTTACGTTCCCTTTATCACTAAAGGTTTGAGTAAAATCTTCAAAGAGCTAGATCTCAGAATAGTTTACAGTTCTCGCACTAGTTTACCAAGTCTCATCGGATCGGTAACCCTAAAGATAAGATACAACCTTTAGAAAATTCAAATATTTACGAAGTCAATGGTAAAGATTGTAATCAAAAATATATTGCGCAAACCAGGAGAGCGGTCTCAACTAGATTTAAAGAGCATATGGCTAATCTTAGATTTAATAGAATTGAGAAATCAAGCGTGCCCAACACATTTTTGAAACAGGTTACAACATTGATCATACTAATGTTAAATTAATTTGACAAATAAACAATTGGAATAACAAATACCTAACAATTGTAATTCTAAATGTTTTCGAAAGTTTAGAAATATACAAAAATAAGTCATGAGTAATAAACGGTGACAACAGCCATATCCCGCATTCGTCATTGTTTTCGTTAATCGAAAATTAATGATACGGATCGGATTGACCACGCATAACATTTAGGTTACCTACTTGCTATTTGTTGCTTTTATTTTAATTTAGTTTTTTTATCGCCTCGATAATGATAGCTCTGCTGTGGAAACGCATCGGTTTTTGGTAAAAAATACATTAATCGAAGTAGAATCAATAGATTAATCAACGTGTATACACATGTTTCAGTCTATTATGAGTCCATAAGTACACATCATTTGATCTGTAAACATCGATACAAATTTGCTTAACACATTATCCATAGCATACATATATCAATCACACAATTTACACGAGACGTTGACTTCTCTTGGCAAGTATTTTTGTATATTAATTTACTTGGTTATAATAAACAAAAACAAAGGGCAATAGTTGAATGTTCATTCCATTCAAGTATTGCAATATTTGGATGTTTATTCAATTCAAGTGTCGCCCGTTACTTTCGTTTATGATGATGACTAACTTCACAATGATAAGATGTACAAAATCTTGAACGACAATCAGTGGAAGTTAGTCTTTTATTATAATTGCCCATTTCAAGACTAGAAAATATAATATTGCTTACAAATTCTGAAGCTAAATATAATAAGTTTATACCATCTAGGTCATTGCCGATCACCACTTTATCCTGCATGGTCTTGATATGTACAAAAGCTATGTACAGTTACGATTAAAATAAAATATTTTAATAATTTTAGGTTTCCAATATGGTGTTTCTACAGCAAACAAAGCTGAGAGACACCTTCTTCTATTGATACTTACATTAGTTATGAGATTACACTAAATTTCAAGCCACAAAATCTGTATCCTACGTAGACCATGAACAACTAGGATAGACATAACAGTCATGTCTGAGCTTTTAATTTTTTAATAAAATTTACATTAATCTTCGAAGTATCATCCATAAATGATCACGTTGAAAATATCTTTGCAATTTATTAGATATTTAATAACGCCCTTTGTTTATGATGGACAACAGAAGTTGTATATGGTATTTGTTTTCGAAACGGCAGTAACATTAATGATGATTGGGTTTATTCTATCGAGATATTTTACAAGAATTTTTAGATATTGCTATTCCATACATCGTGGACACATATGTTAAATCGTCGAATCGATCTAAGATAACTGATTTAATTCATACATAATAGTATACTCTGAAAACAAATTTTGTGTCTCAGTAGTTACAATTGTAATATACATGTTGGCCCATTAGTGCGTGGAAGCTCGATTAATCCGACATTGTAAAAGATATTAAAAAACTTTATTGAGGAAATGTGTAGGTATTCTTAAGTTTCATATTTTAAAATTAGTTGCTACTGTACAGGCTGTTCTATAACGCCGTACCAGACTAAACTTCTATTTTTTTAAATGGAACGGTATACTTTTTTTCGCATTTTTAAAATCTGCTTATGTTTACGACCGAATCTATACCGAGTATTTAAAAAGTTATGACCATTTTTACGTCTAAATTAAGGTGTATTAAGAGAGTTAGTTCCGCAAAGAAACAAAATATACAAACTTTTTTTCATACTATTACATGATTTGGCTACGTCTTCTCTTTCCGCTGGTTCAAGAATTTAATTTAAAAAACATGCATTTATACAGGGTGAGTCAAAACTCGGGTCTTTAATTTTCTCATTAAATTTAAATGGAACACCCTATATTTTTTAAGACGGTTCGATAGATATTTATCGGCTCTTTTATTTTTGTGAACCATTCCCTATAGGTACCTAACTCTTTGGGTTTAGAAGTTATTTTAAATTTAATATGAAAAATTGATTTATTTTTAAATATTATGAATTAACAAGTTAAACAAGTTAGATAAAAGAAAAATTATAACATAAAAGAAAGAGTATACTAAATAAAGATTTTAAAGATGCAAAAAAGTATACCGTTCCATTAAAAAATAGAAGTTTGCTCTGGTACGGCGTTATAGAATACCCTGTATAGTTGCAACTAATTTTAAAATATGAAGCTTAAGAATACCTACACATTTCCTCAATAAAGTTTTTTAATATCTTTTACAATGTCGGATTAATAGAGCTTCCACGCACTAATGGGCCACCCTGTATATGTATATGTGTGTGTGTAACAGACTATACATTTCCATAAGTAGATTTACTTACATTCGTGAAGCACCATGCTAAACAAAATTACGTTAAGAATCTATTTGATTTAAATTAATTATGCCATTACAGTTTCGAAGTGATTTGTTTTAACCCATTAAAAGTTTCTGTTTGAAACTTTTGATACAATAAATACTTTTAATTACTTGAAAACTTAGCTTCCATTTAACAATTAATTTTAATAAGTTTGCAAGTAGCAGTATAAATAACTTTAATATAGCACCTCTCTGTTAGTGAATTCTGTATTACAAATAATGTACAGTACAACTGTTATGTCCGTGTGTATTTAGTAAAGTTGGAATTTTTCGGTAGAACAGCATACATAGATATATTTATAATAATTTCATCGTGCTATATGATTATTTCTATCCAGTTTATTTATAATCCTGTAATTATAATAATTACATTATGTTTAAAATAAGAAAAAGTAGTATACATGTTATAATGAATCTACTAACAATAAGCAGACTAAGAAATTCATCATTCTAAAAATTAACACAATTTCGCTCAGTAAAATGTATCTTGTAGATTTCGGGTTTCTTCTTTAGAGTTACGTTCGCGTTCAACTCGTCTGAAATAACACATACAGTGAAGGAAAAAAGTCATCATACAGGTAAAAAAATCGCTTGTTTTACAAATAAAAGACGAAAAACGATTTCTTTTGCCACAAATCGATCATTAACGTCAAGAAAAGCTGAACTGTGGAATATTTCACTAATAAGTTGATTATGAACAAAGTTCCAAGCATTGAAGTAGGCATGGAAAAATTCACCTCTCCTTGATATGATAATCCAAAATCCAAAATTTCAATTGATTATCTGCAATCGTTTCAAAGTTATAAATTTTTTACTTTACGAAATATAGGCGAAAATCGCATGCGAACCCTCTGTTCACGCGATTTTCGCCTCTATTGCGTAGAGTAAAAAATTCATAACTTTGGAATACTCCACAATTAAGCTTTTCTTGACGTTCATGATCGATTAGTGGCAAAAGAAATCATTTTTCGTCTATTATTTGTAAAACAAGCGATTTTTTTACCTGTATGATGACTTCTTTCCTTCACTGTATACATGATAAACGTTGATCTCTGAGAGTGTTCCGTTTGCGCCTGGTTTCCAAGGAGAACAATTAAATATAATATATTTAATGTTTTTCAGTAGAATGTCGCCGCGCGACATTCTACTGAAAATTTTATTTCATTCCTTAAAAATTAAAGTTTTGAAATCCGTAGTTTAGAGTTTTGAAAAATCTTGTTTTTCTAATTTTATCTGTGCAATATGGCATTGACGTTTGCTAAAATAAAGTTTGTAAAGGTGACTGTTAATGTTTAAGCATTTGGCTTATTTGCCTCTGCCATTCAAGTTTTAATTTACGAGATATACAATTGTTTTAATAAACTTTATTTTTTTGTGTGTCTGAACTCACCTTTGTTTTAGAAAAAACGAAAATTGAATTTTTAGTAGTAAACAATGAACGACACTAAACTCATCAAATAAAAATTCAGGTTTATCATGTTGCTCCTAAATAAATAAACTGTTTTAGCCATCTATGTGTAGTGAATTTCAATGGATTGAGAATGAGGAATCCACCTACACATACACCGACAAATGGCAGGCCTACCAGACCTGTGGTCCAAGGTGTACTAAAATCGATGTCTGTAAGGAAAAATCTGCAGATCTTACCGCCAGTTCTGAACTTCCAAAACTATATAAAATTTTGTGACGAAATTATAGATTTTTCCACTTATCAGTTTTCGCGCAACGTCATATGACATGAAACATATGTATAGGTAGTAGCGGCATAAAATTTTGCCGGTTCGTTATCAACAGAAAGGATAGATATATAGTCAACTGTAACAATTATTATATGTATGTTCCATAATGTAATTTATTCTCTAATATATCTTGTTTACATTAAAGTTTGTAAATACAAAGACAACATTTTATTATTACAAATATTTAATAAAAATTGGTTGATAAAAATCTGGCAGTTTATGACCACTGGCATATACGTAAGATGGTGTTTTATGTCAGTAAAAGAAAAATGTATAGAAGTTATAGTTTGTATGTTGTATATGCTTTCAATAAGTTATAAAGAAATACAAATACGATATTTTATTATTGCAAACATTTAATAAAAATTGGTTGATAAAAATCTGACAGTTTATGACCACCGCCATACACGTAAGATGGTGTTTTATATCAGTAAAAGAAAAATGTATACAAGTTATGGTTTGTATGGCCGCTAAACCTACATACATGTATACCTACTTACTTTGAAAGATATAGTCTAGATAGTATCATCACTAATTTACTTGCCTAGTTGTTACTACCTTTTACGCTGGCTTTTGAATGGGTATGTTAATGTGGTGAACATCACTTTGTGGCGCATTCACACTAAGTGTTATTAAGCAACTCCGCAGTTTTATGTATCTTAATCACAATTGTTTCGCTCATGCAATACCCAGTGTGGAAAAAAACACTTTCAATAAATCAATTAGTTACACTTTAAATAAATTTACTTTTTTTAATACATTTTCAACAATTCTTTATCAAGAACTAATATATTCTCCAATGAGCGTGTAAGGATAGCTATTATTCTCGGTGATAAAATTTACGACATAAGCCGTCATGAATCCGAATGACTAATAACCATTATACGCGAGTAGACAACCATTCATCTCTTCTGTGCGATTACCAACATTAATTTTCTTAGAAAAAAGATGCTAACGCCATAACTATGTATCAATTAGAACTATGACGTGATTATCGCTTGATACGCAAAGTGGTATCACTCTACTCATGAATCTGCTATTTTACCGTTTAATTCATTTGAATATTGAATATTGGATATACATACATACCTACATATACACAAAAATTTCCAACAAACTATAAAATTTGTATTGAATGTACATATATTGAAACCTTTACTAAAATGAAGACATATTGTAGGTAACATACTAAGTCATAGGGTATAATTATTTTTTCTTACATTATTTATCATCATTAAGATTATTTGCTCATTTTACTAAAAATGTTTAAGAGGTCATGTAAACATGGCAAATTCGGTACACATGCCAGCAGTGTACGCATGCAATTTTGCATTTAATTTAAATTATAAGAAAAAAAATCCCCATGGAACGGTTGAACGAGCTCACCGATTATGAAATATTTATACACGACACGAATGCATACTAACTTGCAATTCGAGCTTGCTATCATACTTACGGCTAGCTGATCGATCGCAAGCCCGATAACTCTTGAAATATCTCCCGTTATGTGTGTGACACAAATATGCCATGTTTAGTCATAAGCGATTACAGTTTGTTGCCGAATCCCAGACTTTAGATACAGTTACAGGTCTATACAACTATATGCATATAACACCTGGAAATAACCGCTTGCGAGAAAATAATTTGTATGTATAATATCGCTTTTTAAAACAGCTGTATACTGCGACCAATCAGTACTATTGGTTGATACCAAAAAATATTCTGGTATCACTAAAAACTAAAACATATTTTTATTTCCATGAATTGCCATGCGCATCTTATGTTGAAGCATTACTTCACTTTTATTGTTTGTACGTCTCTTTATATTGTTACGTATTTTCTTTGTGTCCTTTTCCGTTTTCTGTCTTTTTTTAAATTATGCCTCTTATAATACTATAGAATACATTTTTTCCGTGTAATCATATTTTCAACAATTTATAACTGAATATGCTTATTTGTATTCAATGTTTTCGTCATCGGAATAGATTGACTGAAAGGTTTATAGAAACGGGAAGTGTCTTGAAGCATAAACTTGGGAAACCTCCAAGCGTCTTAACTGAAGATGCTATCCCACACATCAAGGAATGAATAGATATTAGTCCCGATAAATTTCCACGAAAACTCTGTTCATACAAATAAGGTTTTAACTTAAGAAAACATATTTTTATGTAGGAATATGTATTCAAATTGTAGATATTTCCTGCGGAAACAACTAGAACATCGACAACTAAATAGCATATGCACTAAAACAAGACTAGATATTAAATTATTTTCATTTGTTTAATGACATGCTACATGCATAAAATTTTGAATTTGGATGAAGCAGGGTTCCATTTGTCTGACTGCTTCCAAAATTGTTGATATGCTCCACAAACTGTACAAACGTATTTGTCGACACTGCGTTACATCCGCTTTAAAGGTTCCTGGGCCGCAATGTAGAAGAAAAGGGATTATCGACGCATTTTCTTTCTATAACACCATCAATGCAATATCATACAGAAAACAAATATTGGAACACTTCATTAATAGACTTGACAATTGTGAATTAACCCTGGAGTTAATGGACAATAAGATGGAGGTCCAACGCATACTAGTTAAGAATTTATTAGCTATTTACAAACATATTAGAATGAGAAAATGATCTGTTGAAACTAAAACCCAGCCTATTCTCAAACTTTAACTTATTTCCTTGAAATTGAGCTAAGAATGAAATTCTGTAGTAACAGACCTCATAATCTCGATGTGGTGCAAGTAATAACTGCTACATAATTGCAGCATATCACGCAAGACACACACCATTTGATAATATACGAAGAATCATTTTACTCATAGAAAGCAACGTGTGACATATTAAAACTTTTCCTTAAAGTCTAGCTAATTTTTTAGATGACTAAACTGCTGATTTATGATAAAATTACAACTTTGTACTCGTTCTATGTCGTTTTGTTCAGCAAAAAAAGAAAGTTATAGCACCTTTAATTCCAGACCTAAAATATTCTCCCTGGCATGCTTCGTCATGTCGGCAGCCCGAACAAAGAACATCTTAAACGTATTATTTGTGTTTACCTACGCCGCCATAATTCATTGCTTCATAAAATATAAGCGTAAAATTTGAACATACAACATTTTGTTCAAAATTCAGCATAGATGCTAAAAATCGAATAACATTTTGGTCATTGTGATTAGCACACAGTATTAACTCACTTCTATGTCGATTCACTTATAGATTATTGTGATATACTTAAAATATTGATTTCTATAATTTTATTACAGATGCCAATGTGGTAGACCAACCGGTTGGCACGATGCACAAGCTTTCGATAAGAAGGTGACAGCGAACGATATATGGATTCCTTCCAAGCACACGAAGTGTCTACCTACAGATGCATATGGCACAATAGAATTTCAAGGAGGCCCTCATCCTTGTAAAGCACAGGTAAAAATATAGAGTAGCTTACTTGTAGTTTAATATTGCGCTACATAGAGTAAAATTTTAATTAGTTACATCAGCTCCGCTTAAGAAATGGAAATGTCGAATTGATTAAACTAAGCATGTAACTATGCTTCTTATTTATTGATAGTTACTGATTACTAATTACAAATTATACGAAAATCAATAATGTTATTTTACAAACTAAACGTGAGTATGTACATATGTATATAATGTAATTCAGTACAATGTTGTTTGATATACGTAAATGATAACAAAAAAGCAAATTGAGCACTATTCGCTTAATTATGCAGGTTGTTATTGATTATCATTTGGATATCGGTATGTTCTCGTACATCTGGTGTATACATACATATTTAGTATCAAATTAAGGAAAGAAATCTTGATTCTTTGAATTCATATTTAGTATTATACAGTCCAAGATATACTGACGTACTAACCTCATAACGATTATTAGCCAGACATAATAAATTATTAAGTGTGATGTGTAACTTAGTAAAGCATGAACAACGTAGTTTTAAAAAATTATCGTAATATATATGATAGTTAAGAATGTCGTTTTTAACAAATTAAGAATCTTATACGTGTATGTGTACGTGTTAGTGCCAATCCTCAAATCATTCAATTCATTTGAACTATGTCAAGCGGAACAATTTATATGTATTTTGATGAACCAATCGCCATCATTTTTCTTACATTTTGGTTGCTTTTTCTGTCAGTAAACATTTGAATAAATGTATATAAATCTTATGTTATAATCAGTTAATGGCTTATGACGCCAATATTTTTGTCGATTACTCAGTAAATGATTAGAACAGGCAGTGAAATAACGGATATCACAACTGAGAGCTCCCACGGTTTACATGAGCAAACAAAAAAGGCATTGTTAAGCATACTTTAGTCAAAGGTAAGTATGGTTGTTTCGTGATACAATGATAGAAATTCATTTTTTATTAAGATGAAATAATTAGCAATTGTTTTGCAAATATTTATAACTCGTCAATACTATACGTATATAATTTGGGGCGTTATTTCAAAATTTATATTGCTCAAGAATTTGCCCCAAAACTTGAGGAAAGTAAACTTAATGCGCGTACAGGTTATATATCCAGCTGTAAAATAATTATATCTTATTTATTAAAGCATTTTTCCTATCATATCCATATCTAAAATTCACAATTAATTATTCTTTAATTAATGTAGTCTTCAGGCTTTCACGGCCGCTGATGATGGCTGCTCTTCGGTTCTCGGGTTCTCTGCCGTGTAGAAAGGTTGTGGTACTTGACGTTTCGATCATCTTGTCGTGATCTTCTTCAGAAGTGAAGTGAACTTCACACACAACCTTTCTACATGGCAGAGAATCCGAGAACCGAAGAGCAGAATTCTTTAATTTGTATTTGAGAGCTAAAACGCATAAAATACATCTATATTATTAATCTATTCCAAATACTTCAATTAAGTGGTGGTGTTTATGATGAAAACTAATCTTCACTGTGTATTTAATACATGCTCCACAATCCGTGATGTAAATTTGCTCCGACAGTTATTTAAATATTTAAACCTCCAAATTTCATTTGCACTCTTCTTTGATAGCCGTGCTTTTCATTATAATACATAAAATTTCGAGTAGATACGCCGTATAAAAACCTTATAACAACGCTTGGCACCGAATAAACTCGATTTAATACCACCAAACTTTAAATGCAAAAACAATTAAGAGAAATCTGAAAGCAAAATTACAGTGCAACATTATATTCAATGGCGCATACATCGAAAAACTACGTACAATACTAAACAATGTGCACCTTCTATAAAAATTCGGACACAACTTTTGGTGGAACCTATCTTATATACACTAACTACTGTTCACAGAAGTGTAACCAAGAGAAAAAGTTAAAACACAACAATTTAAAGCATTTCGCTCGCTTTAAGAATGTTTATGTTACTCTTAATTATGTTACTTATGTTAATTTTGAATAAACTTTCTACACAGCTAATGAAGGTATCTCGAAAAAAATTGTAAATAAAGTTTATGAGAGGAAGTTCGTAAAAGTCCTCCTGAACGTTGATTATCGATTACAGGCAAAGCTCACAATATCTTCAATAGGAGCACATAGGTGATAAAACAGGTAAAGTTCATATACAAATCTATTTAAATTCCTCTACCATTCTCTCCCAGCACCAACATACACGTGGACTATTGTGACTATTGTGTATTGAAAAATAATGCTATTTCGTCTTATATATGTACAACTAATTTGTCAGAATTTTGTGTTTGCTCAGAACAATGATCCCAATCATATACCCCAATTGTGCAAAAAATGATCTCAAAAAAACACCAGGAAGCTAATGTTTAAAATATTATGACTTGATTGCTCCAAAGACTCGATTTTAATTTGATAGACTTGTTTTATGAGGAAGTAGACAGAAGGGAGTGACCGGTGGCTCTTACTTTTAAGAGCTGAAGTGAAATTTGTTGTTTTATGAGTGGAATAATGTTTCAGTTGAAATCCTATAAAAATCAATACTTTAGGTAATAGAAGCGGTTTTACACACGAGGGATCCTTTGTTTGATGAAAAGAAAATTCTGTATTTGTTTATAAAACTTTAATCAGGTAGGTTTTTTATTCTTTTTTAATGTAAAGTATTATCTGATTTTGCAGTTTATGTATGTATACAGGAAGCTAATACAACCCAGATGCCGTTTTCGTAGTCCTCTTACACAAACTTAAGGGTTAACATTGATATGAGAAACAATGAGTACGGTTCTGTTCATACAGTCTCCGTAGAAATAAATTAAATCCCGTGCTGGTTTAGATAAAATTCGATAAAAACTCTATAAATAGCTGCTACAGAAATTATAAATAAGTAATGAGATAAATTAAACAATTGCAGTTGGCAAATTTCTGACATGTATATCCGAATAAAATCTTCATTTATTCATAAAGCATGGAGTGCAGACAATCATAACATGCTTTCCAATCATTAAAATGAGTTTTCCGTATTCAGTTAAAAAAATTTATAAATTTACATCATATCCGCTATTTGACAACTAAACTAGAATAGAAAATACAGCAGGCCTATAAATTATTAGCTCACTTAAAAAAACGACGACTAACAAACAGAAATTGGAAAATAGTTTTCATCACAGATCTACGATTAAATAAAATTTTATTATATTATGTCTAAGTAAAAAAATCTAGGTACTATTAATTAAATAATTAATAATAAATAAAGTTCCATCAAACACGCCCGATTTAAAACTCAATCTCTTCTAACCTATAAATTAGAGCTCGATTACATTTGTTGTCTATTATTTGTGTAACCAATCCGTTTTCAATATAAATAATACTTACCCATTAACCACAAAATCACGCTCTTGTGGGGGATAATTTTTATATTCTTCCACAACTTATTTTAATAAAAATGGAGAAATAAGTTAGACCTTAAAGAAAATAAAATGCACAATTACGTAACAAGCAATTAAAGAAAGCACAAACAATAAAAAGAATAAGTATTGCCACAATATACTTCGCAAACATATTCAAATACAAAAACTATATGAGGAGTTCATAAAAACTTTAATAGAGACGATGTTGCTGAGTAACATCTTCGACTTTGATTTAATGGAATATACAGTACGATCAACTGAAAAATTCAAAATGCCATTTTTTTAAATCCAAGATACTGAATATCATCCTAGGAGAGATACTGAGTATCACCCTAGGAGATATACACGATACCACACTTGACTACTTATTTTTTGAGTTTCTAAGATTTTTTTCAGAAAACAAATACTACTGTTAATCTTAACTTTGCCTTACTAAAAAAATTGAAATTAATTATAAGGACTTTTATATTTTTTTAGGTATAGGAAACAAATATAAAACATAAGAATAATAATTAAAATACCGAAAACTTAATACGATTGACTGGCAGTTAGATATACTAACAATAAAATAGAAATATCAGATGGTAAAATTCCTGAAAAATATGAAATCTGCTTTGCAGTTAACGTTCAAATTACTGTAAAGACAAAAAAAAAATCATATACACTAGTGGGTATCGATATTTAACATACCTATACAAATAATTTAGTTATCCCTTCTGGGTGGCAAGCACACCCTGATAATTTGAACACGTAAGGATAAAGGTTTCCCTAGACGCGTTGATGCAACGAGTTTAGAATTTTTCTATAGCTGCATATATGTATGTAACATATGTGGAAACAGAACTGGGTGGGAGAAACCGGCCGTTCTTACGTGATACGAAGAGGTACTATGTAGTCGTGGTTTGGGCGTAATGGAAGACCGATCGCGTTACCTGAGTGAGTTTGAGCGAGGTATGGTTGTGGCTGTGCACATGGCCGCCGTGAGTGGGACGGCCCCGCGTGATCACAGCACGCATGGACCACACTCTTGTTCAGCGCTATAGAGTTGCGTATGTGCTCCTCAAAGCAACTTGGAGCTGTTTGGCCAGCTGGAAGGAAAAGCGTACTCACTATGTGAACTATACGGCGGCGTTTGCTGAAAAGTGGAGTGCGTGCGCGCCGCACATTGCAGCGGATTCCACTAACTCGCAAGCATCGCCGTACACGGCGCCAGTGGGCTGAGATAAGACGTCGGTGGGTTGCCGATATGTAGATGACGTGCTACGGCCTGTTATGCTGTAAAGGGTGGGCCACTAGAATTACGGCCAAGCTAAATAAAAATTTAAAAATACGACCAGGTAAACTTATAGTGTTCGATGAGGAGCACATTTTAATAACAATGTAAATTTTATAACATTCATGATGACGTCATGCCGAAATCAATTTGCATTTTATTAAATAGAATATGTATGTTTTCTGTCACTGTATTGTAAGAAGATGGTATTTCTAACACATCACAATCATTTATTAAATATTTGATCCAACTATGTTTGCAATTATAAAGAATGAAATTTGATTATTTAAATTTCGCGGTATCGAAGTTTCAAGCTTAATTTACCGATATTTTACGTAACGCATGTTAATATGTATGACTGTCAGATATGACTTAAATCACTATATATTGATGAAAAATAGTTGGAAAGGGCGTGGCTGATACATTTTATAATCATATGTCAATTCTAAGTAATAGTTACGACTAACTAAATAAAATATCCAAAAAATAACCAATCATGTACATCTATGGATATCTATCTGACGACATATTCTTCAGGAAAGACGTATGCGTGTATGTAAACATCGAAAAGCTATATACTATGTATATACTAACAATATTATACATGATAGCTTCATCATAAGATATATTTCTGAGATATTTCCTCTATTCGCCTTATTTTCCGACAACAGCAAATATATAACGTTCCAAAGAATAGCAGACAATGCGGAGAATAAATTGAAATCTGCATTTTTCTTTGAATGCCAATATGTAGAATACCCCTACATGTTCTCATCTGCGTAAATCCCGAACAGGCAATTTTGAAATGTCTGTGAAGCGTGCTTTGTCATGTTTCCATCGTCTCCTGAGATAATACGGTCGTGTTAAAGTAATTAATTTTCGAAATAAGATTAGCTTTAATTTAGTAATCGCTATCAAACTATTAGAAATAAACTTACACGAGCATGACTCCTAATTATGCAAAATTATCTGGAGAAGCTTAAATGAGGTGCACTTATAGTATATATCCAGTAGAGTAAAGAAACACAAATGGTAAGTCACATTACAATTTACAGTCATATTACCAAAACAGCTAAATAATTGAAAAATAATAAAAAAATATGATTTATGTAATAACAACAGAAAAATGAGATACAGGTATTTCCTCTTTGTATTTGCTAAAAAAGGCAGAGGGTTAAACGGTACGATTTAAACGGCAAATTGTTAAAAGACGTATATATATATTAAACATAATAAACAGAAAACCGATTCCTTAGATAAACCTTTTGAAGTAGGTGGTTATAGTTCAATCAAATGTTGGATGCTATGCTCAACTATGACAGGAAGATATTTCCAATAAAAGATATTACATATGTCTATAGGATGTTTTATCTTTTGAAAATCTTATTTTATTTATATGAAAATTCCATTCGGTGAACCTGTTCATAAGTGCGGTGCACTTACTCCAAATATATTTATTTGGCGGACATTTTGAATAACATATCACAGAAATTTCACGTTTACAGAGATCATCAAAGTAAGTTGTAGCAAATCAAAACCGTTTGCACTGTGTTTGTCTATTATAACAATTCGCCGATTTTGTGTTTTTAGGTAATGAAAAAAAAAAAGCCTGTCATATAAAAAGTTGACAATAGTAAAATGGATACATTTAATTTTGACTCCCACCACCCTCTCCTACCAATAGGCTTTCGTAGTTCAAGTTGTTATCCTGTAGTGTATACCGCTTGATTTTAGACATAAGATAAATAACGGCGCGAAGGGGAAAGAGGTACAAAAATTCGCTAAGAAGTGGGGACGCGTACGAGTCTCTCTATCACAGTCTAGTCTCGTCTAGTCTACAGCGCTGTGATCGACTGATACGCGTCCCCACTTGTTAGCGAATTTTCGTACCTTACTCTTCTCGCCGATATTTATTCTATGTCTTAAATCAAGCGGTATATACCAGCCCTCATTTTTTATATAAGTACATACATAATTATGTAGATATTAATATGTGGCGTAAAATAAATAAGTTTTTCTTATGTTCTAAATTCTCATCTATATCGTAGGATTAAAAAGAAAATATAACAGTTTTACTTTAAATAATTTTGTTATTTTTTATTTATTTATCATCTCTTTATCTTTAAGCACTAGTTTTCTATGTCATGGCAAATATTATCCTGCTTTTAAATTAAAGATATTCAAATTTATTAATGTAATCTTTTTGTTACCAGCATACTTATGTACTAAAGAACTGTAATGTAATAAATCTATAACTACTACAATACGATAACATAACACAATTTTTGAAATTCTGATGTTATGACGAGTTTATCTTGTACTCGACTCATCTAAAATCCATTATATCTCAATTAGCGTGGTACAAAACGTTCCATTTACAGTAAAAAACTCTACAAAATTACTACAATAGAATAGCATAGTTGGAACTTTAAAATTCTGGCGAGGTAGGCGGTCATATCCCTCTTTCTCTTCCCCAACTAAAACTGATTATATCTCTGAAACCAGCGTGGTACAAAACTAGTACAGTACGATAGTATTAGTGAAATTTTGAAATTCCGATATGAGGAGGGGAGGGGGACTAGCACTCCACTTAAGGTCGATTATATCTCAAAAACTAACGAGGTACAAAATGTTTGGTTTGTGGTACAAAACTAGTACAATACGATAGCATTAGTGCAATTTTGAAATTCCGATATGGAGAGGGGACTAGCACTCCACTTAAGGTCGATTATATCTCAAAACCTAACGAGGTATAAAATGCTTGGTTTGTGGTACAACACGGTACAAAACCAATACAATACGATGGCATAAGTGAAATTTTGAAATTCCGATATGGGGGGATTAGCACTCTACTTAACATCGATTATATCTCAAAAACTAACCAGGTAAAAATGTTTGGTTTGTGGTACAAAACGGTACGAAAATTTCGACATGGAGGGGGGCTGGCATGTACCTGGTCCCCCATCTAAAATTGAGTATATCTTCTAAGCGAGCGAGGTACAAAATTTTTAATGTTTCGTACAAAACAGTACAAAATGTCTACAAAACTACATGGAGTATGTTTCTCAGGAAAGTAAAACGGAAACCAGATTTATGTAAATATATTATGTAATAATTAATTGAAACAGATTTTTTACAAATATGAATAATATATTTTTACATATAACTGACATATCTATAGAAAGAATTTTTTGCATGCATTTTACAAAATAATTGAGATAATATGAACGTTTCGCTACCTTTGCAAGTTGTTACCGTATATACAAAATTGGAATATTTTTTCTTAAATTAACTACTTTTGAACAAATTCCTAACTCCTTGGGATTCACTTCAAACTGCATATACCAAATATTACCGAGCAACGGACCGATATTTTGTATTAAGGATAAATATGTTTCTTTTGTGTACATTCCAAATCTGCAGTGGAGTCACTTTCTTTAATATAAGAAATATTTTTTCTCTGTGTACCCAATTGCTATATTGTATTCATATTATTTAGACAAATAGGAAAACCAGTTTTTTGCATAGACTAGTGCTTATAATCTTGGATAAATCTTAACTGATCTGACGAAGAAAGTATTTTTGTTTTGAAGAATAATGTTTTCAAAAACAATTAGGTATAACAAATATTTAGAAAAATTAACAGTGATGCATAAAAATTATACATAAAAACATACAGATGTTCAAAACGTTATTCATTTATTATTTCCTCTAAAATACAATTTAGTTTACTAGTGTTCTAATACCAGTTTCAATTCCATTTCCCCATTCCATTCAATGATTTTATACAGACTATAGCTAACTAACTGTCAGATGACTTTTCCGTTTTTCGCACAAAAACACAATATGGTAGAGCAATGTAACATATACTGCTAAAACGTGCTCATTGTACAAAATCGTTCAAGCACTTTTACAAAAAAATGTTCTACTATTTTGTAAATATTGAAACATTGAAATATACATGACAATATCGATGTCAAAAGTTTCTAGCAAAAATTCTTTTTAGCATTCAAAAAATTAGAAATTATTTAAGACCAAGAGAAAGGTTAAAGAATTTTTTAAATCTCTTTTCAGCGGTATCAGCTTTCTGAATATTATTAGTTTTTGTGATCCAATTATCAATGATTTACAAAACCGAATAAGGCAACAAATTAGCATGCACGTAATATAATATGTTTTAGATCAATGTGCGCAACGTCTGTACTATTTTCAAGAATGAAGTGATACCCAAATCAAACATTTAATTTAAAATTTATTGTTTTAAAATTTTGCTTCCAATAAATTGTTTCTATTAAAAGTATGTTCTCGTGTACGTATTGCTGTATCACAAAAATGTGTAACATTCACATCTTATTTTGCCTCTAAACGAGCAAACTAGTTGCTTTTATTATTAGAAAAATGTATATGTTAGATATAATGATGTTTAATGTCTAGTGTCTAATGTTGATTATATTATACATGTATAGTACTAGTTCTCAATAAAGACATAAAATTTAATTATTTCATAAGCATTTATCAGGAAAAAAATAAAAGGGATACTATACGCAAATGTTGTTACAATATGTGGAGTTCAAGTCAATTAAAAAATACGAACTAAAATTAACAATTCTCCTATAGCAGCGGCTATTACAAAATAAGCTGCGGAAGAACTAATATGCTCTAGGAAAAGAAAGGAGAGGCAAGTCTTTCGTATTATAATATATATTACGATTATAACACTACCTGAACTCAATCTACCTGTCAACCCTAGAGCACCCAACTCAAGTAGCGTTACAATGGAAGATAATATTTATGTATAGAGATACGTACAGTTTTTATCATAAAAATGCTATAGCATAATAAAAAAAGATACAACACAATACGCTACGATTCCTCTGCGGATACCCGTAAGTTAGCTTCTACATTTAATAGAGTAGGAATATTGGCCTCTACGAGAAAACCTCAACCGTCACCATATTTCTAAAGTTCGGTCTCTTTAAGGAAGTAATAACTTTTTCGAATAAATTTTTGCAATACAATCTTAAATAGGATTGATGAGAAAAATGGATTTTTAAGAAGTTTTCTTCGTGTATATGTTTGCCAAAAATAGCGTATTTAATATATGATGTAGGTATATAATTGTCATCGAGTAAACGAAAATGCGTGTGAATTCCACGAATACGGTTACGAAAGAAGGTTTTCGGTTAACATTTCCCTAGGTGTAACATACAACAGGGTTGTTGGACTAATTTACTTCTCAAATTTTTATGGCGGCGTTGAATATGTAAATGTTTTGGAACAAGTTATGGATGAAATATCGCTGAACATACAACGTAATGTGATTTACATGCATGATGGATCCTCTACGTATCGTGCTGGAAATATAAAAAACTGGTTGCATGAATACACACCAAACAGACGGATTGGTCGTAGCGATCCCATATTGTGGCCTGCTAGATTCCCTGACCTCAATCCATTAGTTACTATAACGCTAACACAGTTATAACTCGAATTGAAGCCACAGTATTCGGAACCTCACCAGTACTTAAGAGTACACTTGGTTGCAAAAAAATAGGACAAGCTTAATAACTCATTATTTATATTGATAGTTGCAAAAAAACAGAAAAATAAATTTACTCAATGTTATTCTGACAATTAAATAATGCACAAAAATAAGCCAATCTCTAATATTTCTAAAATACAATTAAGTAACCTTCAGATTTGCAATTTAACCGCGTTCGAAGTTAATTCGTTTATTTATATTGCACCTAAAATTATGGGATTACTAAAGATACATATGTAATATGCAGTACAGACAAATAAAAAGCAAATATTCAAAGTTAGCAGCAGATATATAGAGCACACATTAATAGCCACATTCAGAGAAAAAGTTAGCTGAAGGCAGTAGGTAACAGCGATTACACAGGTTTGCATTCACCGTCATATACCGGTTGATTTCAGACATAGGATAAATAACGGCGGGAAGGGGCAAAAGGTATGAAAATTCGCTAAGAAGTGGGGTCGCGTGAATCTATCACAGCGCTGTAGACTAGACGAGAGTAGCCTCTTATAGAGAGACTCGTACGCGTTCCCGATTCTTAGCGAATTTTTGTACCCCTTGCCCCTTCCTGCCGTTATTTTTTCCTATGTCTGAAATCAACCAGTATACAAATATATACCCTTCTGTCACCGCAGCTATACCAATGGTATACAACAGCAAGCACAGAAAAGGGCTATACTAAAGCGTTAATACCAACTGCATGCTAGCACTGCAAATAAAATTACATTAAATGTCATAAGACCAGTTCGCGCAACTCTAAACTGCCTCTAAAAACAAAAATTACTCACATCAGCCGCAAATGCAAAATTAAAATATTATATTATGTTATGCCAGATTTAAAGAAAGTCTGTTGAATATTTCAACAGTCAGCATAACAAAAGCAAGCGATCGTTCGAAACGATAGAAGTAATGATGATATCCGTACATAAATGGCCTGAAGAATTCCCGAAGTGAGTGTAGTAGTAAGTAAAGTAAAATAAAAGTTGAGAATAGTTTTGCCACGGAATTTAAGAAAACATGGTTAACGGAATTATGTTTAACAGAAAAATGGAAACAAATGAAATCTCAAGTTCAATCGAGGGATGAAGATATAGATTCCTACTTTCATTCTAAGGTATGTTTATGTGGACAACTTAATCTTATTGTTAGTATAAGTGAACTCGCCGTATGCGAGTCCAGTACTTCTTGTTACAAAGAGAAGGTCGACATTTAGTTGACGATTATAAAAAAGTACATTCTCAGACGAATGGAATAAGTTACTCTTTACCGAATTTGGACGAACATCTAGAATTATTATCAGGTGGCAAAATATTTATTATGATAGACTTAGTGTATGGTTACCTGCGATTGCCTTTAAAGAAGGAGACCAGAGCTAAAACTGCATTATTAGTGTTACTTGGACTGACAAAGGCATAAAACACAACTACGCGTTAAAGAACGGGATATACTATACAAAACGGTTAATTCAAACAGTAAATATTGCGAGCTATTAGTACTTCCAGAAAGAATGGGTAAAGTGATATGATTATGTACCATGATTTGATGGGATATTGCGCTGCGGAAAGAACAGTATACGTAAACTACAGACTTATTATTTCCAATCATGCGCGTACGTTAAAAGATATATATAATGTTTTATTGGACTATACGTCTCTGGACAGTAATTACAAAAATTACAACGGAATCAGATAATCAAAATTACAAATCTAGTCAAAGATTAAAAAAATCGCGTTTTATTTATTATAACTTCGTAATCGGTGCATAACTGAAAATAGATATTCATATTTCATTTTTGAAATAAAGAAACACGTGTTTCGTGATTTACAAACAAAAACATGAAAATGAAAGGCGGATTATGTTTTTCTGTTTTCAATCATTTTACCCACAAAATCTATCCAGAAATAAAACATTAAAATTTATGTAGATGAAACAAGTTGTATGATAGCGTTCTTACTCGACGAACAAGACAAGAAGTTTTAATGTAGTATAGTACATAAACTCAGTTACGGTTTCAACAATTACCCTTCACTGAAGTCTCTACTAATATTGTCTACGCTTGAAGAAATTTATTTATCGTTTGAAAGGTATTTCTATGAAAACTTTTAAAGGCACTTAAATTTTAAATGTATATGTTGCGTATACTCTAGATACTTTGGAAATTGGAAGTATAATATGTCCAATTTTCAGTTTACTACGTAAATTATATTATTTCAGCTTTAAAATGTTTCGATAATTACATATTAGTACTGTGTATGGTTTTATACTACATAAAAGCCAATTCTGACACAAAGGTTTATCGTTTTATAATTCCCACGCTGTTTTACCGCTGTTTAACATAAACCTTCAAACATAGCCAAACTTAACTATTGACACATAAACCCCAGCGGGTTTATGGACTGTGTTCGTATTGCCGATTAAACCGGAGGTGAAAAAAATATAAACTGTATGGCATAAAATGCATTTATATTAACTATACCCCCATACCAAATCTCAGAAGTCATAATTTTCAAATAACAAAGTTATTCGACCGTTCCGGGACTTTTTACTAACGCTGTATATGTAACTCTATGCTAAAACTCTAAACTACTAGACTGTTCTACTATAAAGGCATATTAATAGGTAAGTTCGTGCAAACCAAAGCAGTGTATGAACTTTTAAAAGTGAACATCCTGTATATGTTTTGATAAATCAATGGATAACATATTTATAAACATTACCTGCACTCAATATAGATCGTGTACATATTTAGTACCTATGTATATATTGCGTTGCTTATTATTTCTATTTATTTAAAATCACACTTCCTTCACCTTGTTAGTTTTACTTTTTATTTGGTTTGTATAGTAAGTGCTATCCATTTAAATTTGAATGTGTAACACATTTCTGGCATTAATACATTGCATAAAAATAGAGTACATACAGTAACACATTTTAAAATAACAATTATTAACGATCCAATTATGAAACCAGTGGTTGAATATGTCACTTTTATTCCATAGAAATTGCGATTCAACATCACTGACATACAAAATTCACAACTGCCCGACGCCGCATATAGCTAGCTGACTGAATTCTATAGTGTAATGGTGGTAGATCTTTCATTACTCTTTCGTTGACGTGACTTCACTAGTAGCTTTCGCATATGCAATGAAATCTGAGTGAATAGAAGTTTTAAAATAGTAACGACAATGTAAATACTACAAAACCGGTTTATTCCGGCCGGTAAATATTGAAAACGCATATCTAGGGTAACCTTTAGGTACATATTTCTTTTGCTCTAAATTTAAACTAAACTGTCAATTGTTGTAATACTTTGCAAATAAAATATGCCCAAATGAAACCTGAATGTAACCTTCTACAATATTTTCGATACACCTATGCACCTCAGAAAATTCGTCTAACGAAAACTCGCTGATAGATAATTGCAGGAACTCGTAAATACCCTGTATAGCCGAAAATATTGCTCTTTGCTTATAATAAAAAAAAATTACTGTGCAATCGTTAGGTGTCGGGATACTACAAAATTCATCAATAAATGAACCAGTATTATTCAAACGACATGAGATATTATTAAACAAGAAACCAAGTCTGAGAGTTACCTTAGAAATATAGGATTTCTTAATCCAACCAGAGCAAGTTCATCTGATCTAGACTTAGTTGCTAATAACTTTTTCTACTACTCTATAAAAGGTGAAGCTTCTAACCCTAGCAACACATCAGAAATGCAAAATAAACTTATGAGTTTCCTGCAAGTTATCTGGTTGCTAGATTGAAAAGTACACTGCCATCCTAGGACTAGGTTCTATTGTCCTCCTAGGTCCCTATTGTTAGATTTGTCTAGTAAAAGTGAAGCACGTATAAGGAGAACGTCTTTGTTATATTCTTTTATTTTAATTGTTAACCATTCAAATTTGAAATTTCCTATAAGCGCTAATGATTGATTACATTGTTTATACAACTTCGAATATATTAGTTCCTTATTATTATTGATACTTAGCCAGTGATAAGCACTTGACTGATAAGTGAAAATCACGTGTGCTGTCATTCTAGTATCTCATAGTCCGCGTTACTATAATTACACTTTAGTCCCAATCAAACAGTAAACATTGTCATTACATTTTGTAAAAATATAATAAGCACGTTGTTTAAACATACCATAATTATCAAGCGAAAAAATTTTATTTATCTTCCCAAGTAGCAAATTTTGGTGTAAATATGGTTGTAACACCGTAATACAACTTAGGTTGTGCAACGAGTTTGGTTACAATTTGGTGTAAAAGTCGTTGCACACTGTACTATCTTGTATGTTCAATGATTAAAACACTGTTAAACTTAGTCAGTTGTTTATTGTTACAATAGTCATGTCACCTTAAAAACAAGATAGCAAGTGACTAAAAACCCGCGCGTCTGTCGAACGTCAAAACCCCCATCGTCCTTGTGTCGTGTCTAAGGTTCCTACAGTGTGTGGTGGCTAAGGTTACTACATTTCCTCCCTTGTTGTTTCTTTTAGTTAGTGATGTAGTCCTCTAGGTATGTGGGTTTTCTTCTAACTCTCTTCTGTGCTTCTAGTTTCTCTTCTTTGTTTTCTTGCTCATCTTCACGTTGGTCTTCGTGCCTTGCATCTGGTACTGTGACATCATCGATCGGCTTGGTTGGCGGTATTTCTTTGTCTTGTTGCGTGTGAACATTTCTGTCTTGTTGGTGGGGAAGGTCGGGTAGGAATGTTTGTAGTGGTTCAGGATGTGGTGGGTTGTATATTTTGAAGAATGATGCATTTCTTGTTTTTGTGTTGGTGTCTCTTTTAGCTATGATTTTACTTCCTTGTATTTTTGCTATTTTGTAACGTATAGGATCATAGACTGTTGTTAATAAATTATTTTTGTTTTGTTTGCAAAGTACTTCATCTACTTCAAAATTGTGAGGTTTCGTTTTTCGTTTCTGATTGGCTCTATCATTTTGTTTCTTTCTCCTCTCTTCGTCTTTGGTGTTTTGTGTCTCCTCCACACTTATGTTAGGTAAATAACTATTGATGGTTCGTCCAAACATTAGATTGAATAGAGGGTGTCCAGTTGATTGATGCGGTGTGCTTCTATAATTGAGATGAAAGTCTTGTAGTTGTGACTCAAAAGTATTCGTTTCAAGATGTGCGCATGTCAAAGATCGTTTGATTGTTTTCATAAATCTCTCGGTAACTCCATTTGCTTCTGGCCACATTGGTGTGATTTTTACATGTTTTATTCCTAAAGTGTTTAACTGTGTTGACAATGTATGACTGTTGAATGGTGGTCCATTATCTGATTTTATTCTGCCTGGTATGCCAAATGTTGAGAATGTTTTAGATAGGACCTTTGTTGTGGCCTCAAAGCTTGTAGATGTTACTATCTCCGCGAATGGAAACCTTGAATATGCATCAATGATTAGGAGGATGTATTTACCATTTGGAAAAGGTCCTGCAAAGTCCATATCTAGTTGTTCAAAAGGTACTGTTGGAAGTGGTGACGTAATGATTGGGTCTCTGTGGTGGACTGGTGTTGTGGCTTGGCAAGCAATGCAACTTTTTACCATTCATTCAACTTGTTCGTTAATTTTTGGAAACCAAACCCTTGTTCTAAGGAGCTCTTTGACTTTAGTCATTCCTAGATGACCCTTGTGTGCCAGTTGGATCGCTCTGTCTTGGAGACTTGTGGGGATGATGATTCTGTGACCTCTTAATAGTACACCTTTGTGTTCTGTTACTTGTTCTCTTATATTTTTATATGGCGCTAGCTCCTGCTCATTCCAGATGTTTGTGTTTTTCATAAACATCTGGACATCTGGACATTCTGACGGGTTATCTTGACCCTTCTGGTGCTTCACAGAAAACGTATAGGGTTGTATCCTCAAGCATAGGCGTTCTATTCTTAAGCTGGGTGATGACCTTGGATTTTCTAGGATGTGTATCAGTGGTTTGTGATCTGTGAATAATTCGAACTTTGTTCCATATAAGTAAATGTGAAAGTGTTGTACAGCCCAGGTTGCCGCTAATGTTTCCTTCTCTATCTGACTACAGTGCTGTTCCACCTTGGTTAGTGATCTGCTAGCGTATGCAACTATGTCTGATGTGTTGGAGTCGTGTTGGGATAGGATTGCCCCTAGTCCATAAGGACCTGCGTCTACGTGCAATTCTGTGTGTTTGTTTATATCGAAATAGGCAAGTTTGTTTACATCTAGTAGGTCTTGTTTTAGCTTGTTGAATGTTTGCTGGTGTTTCTTTTCCCATTTGAATTTACTTTCTTTTGTTATTAAGTCTCGGAACACTTTGGTTTTGCTAGCCACGTTTGGAAGGAATTTTCCTATGAAATTTATCATTCCCAGTAGACTCCTTACTTCTGTTTGACTGGAAGGTGATTGTAAATTCAAAAATGTTCTAACCTTATCCAGATCTGGAC
>CM043016.1:120843796-120873743 GCA_023690525.1 Holotrichia oblita | reverse complement strand
AAGGTGAACCCACTTGCCGAGGAGGAAGCAGATCCATCAAACGGTTGTCGAGCTAGGTAATATTTCTATGATGAAAAAGTTGTCCAGAAAATTTATGAAAGTTTGAACGGTCACAGCGCTCAAACGCGTTAATGTGCCTTCCTGGGGGTTTGTCCTCTCATTTAGATTAACAAGATGAACCAACTTGCCCAGAGCGAAGCAGATTCATCAAACGGTTCTCGAGAAAATTTATCTCTATAACGCGTTAATGTGCCTTGCTGGGAGTTTGTCCTCTCGTTTAGATTAACAAGGTGAACCCACTTGCCGAGGAGGAAGCAGATCCATCAAACGGTTATCGAGCTAGGTAATATTTATATGATGAAAAAGTTGTCCAGAAAATTTATGAAAGTTTGAACGGTCACAGCGCTCAAACGCGTTAATGTGCCTTCCTGGGGGTTTGTCCTCTCGTTTAGATTAACAAGATCAACCAACTTGCCCAGAGCGAAGCAGATTCATCAAACGGTTCTCGAGAAAATTTATCTCTATAACGCGTTAATGTGCCTTGCTGGGAGTTTGTCCTCTCGTTTAGATTAACAAGTTGAACCATCTGGCCGAGAGCGAAGTAGATCCATCAAACGGTTATCGAGCTAGGTAATATTTATATGATGAAAAAGTTGTCCAGAAAATTTATGAAAGTTTGAACGGTCACAGCGCTCAAACGCGTTAATGTGCCTTCCTGGGGGTTTGTCCTCTCGTTTAGATTAACAAGATCAACCAACTTGCCCAGAGCGAAGCAGATTCATCAAACGGTTCTCGAGAAAATTTATCTCTATAACGCGTTAATGTGCCTTGCTGGGGGTTTGTCCTCTCGTTTAGATTAACAAGTTGAACCATCTGGCCGAGAGCGAAGTAGATCCATCAAACGGTTATCGAGCTAGGTAATATTTATATGATGAAAAAGTTGTCCAGAAAATTTATGAAAGTTTGAACGGTCACAGCGCTCAAACGCGTTAATGTGCCTTCCTGGGGGTTTGTCCTCTCGTTTAGATTAACAAGATTAACCAACTTGCCCAGAGCGAAGCAGATTCATCAAACGGTTCTCGAGAAAATTTATCTCTATAACGCGTTAATGTGCCTTGCTGGGAGTTTGGCCTCTCGCTTAGATTAACAAGTTGAACCATCTGGCCGAGAGCGAAGTAGATCCATCAAACGGTTATCGAGCTAGGTAATATTTATATGATGAAAAAGTTGTCCAGAAAATTTATGAAAGTTTGAACGGTCACAGCGCTCAAACGCGTTAATGTGCCTTCCTGGGGGTTTGTCCTCTCGTTTAGATTAACAAGATCAACCAACTTGCCCAGAGCGAAGCAGATTCATCAAACGGTTCTCGAGAAAATTTATCTCTATAACGCGTTAATGTGCCTTGCTGGGAGTTTGTCCTCTCGTTTAGATTAACAAGGTGAACCATCTTGCCGAGGAGGAAGTAGATCCATCAAACGGTTATCGAGCTAGGTAATATTTATATGATGAAAAAGTTGTCCAGAAAATTTATGAAAGTTTGAACGGTCACAGCGCTCAAACGCGTTAATGTGCCTTCCTGGGGGTTTGTCCTCTCGTTTAGATTAACAAGATGAACCAACTTGCCCAGAGCGAAGCAGATTCATCAAACGGTTCTCGAGAAAATTTATCTCTATAACGCGTTAATGTGCCTTGCTGGGAGTTTGTCCTCTCGTTTAGATTAACAAGTTGAACCACTTGCCGAGGAGGAAGTAGATCCATCAAACGGTTATCGAGCTAGGTAATATTTATATGATGAAAAAGTTGTCCAGAAAATTTATGAAAGTTTGAACGGTCACAGCGCTCAAACACGTTAATGTGCCTTCCTGGGGGTTTGTCCTCTCGTTTAGATTAACAAGATCAACCAACTTGCCCAGAGCGAAGCAGATTCATCAAACGGTTCTCGAGAAAATTTATCTCTATAACGCGTTAATGTGCCTTGCTGGGAGTTTGTCCTCTCGTTTAGATTAACAAGTTGAACCATCTTGCCGAGAGCGAAGTAGATCCATCAAACGGTTATCGAGCTAGGTAATATTTATATGATGAAAAAGTTGTCCAGAAAATTTATGAAAGTTTGAACGGTCACAGCGCTCAAACGCGTTAATGTGCCTTCCTGGGGGTTTGTCCTCTCGTTTAGATTAACAAGATGAACCAACTTGCCCAGAGCGAAGCAGATTCATCAAACGGTTCTCGAGAAAATTTATCTCTATAACGCGTTAATGTGCCTTGCTGGGAGTTTGTCCTCTCGTTTAGATTAACAAGTTGAACCATCTGGCCGAGGAGGAAGTAGATCCATCAAACGGTTATCGAGCTAGGTAATATTTATATGATGAAAAAGTTGTCCAGAAAATTTATGAAAGTTTGAACGGTCACAGCGCTCAAACGCGTTAATGTGCCTTCCTGGGGGTTTGTCCTCTCGTTTAGATTAACAAGATGAACCAACTTGCCCAGAGCGAAGCAGATTCATCAAACGGTTCTCGAGAAAATTTATCTCTATAACGCGTTAATGTGCCTTGCTGGGAGTTTGTCCTCTCGTTTAGATTAACAAGTTGAACCATCTGGCCGAGAGCGAAGTAGATCCATCAAACGGTTATCGAGCTAGGTAATATTTATATGATGAAAAAGTTGTCCAGAAAATTTATGAAAGTTTGAACGGTCACAGCGCTCAAACGCGTTAATGTGCCTTCCTGGGGGTTTGTCCTCTCGTTTAGATTAACAAGATCAACCAACTTGCCCAGAGCGAAGCAGATTCATCAAACGGTTCTCGAGAAAATTTATCTCTATAACGCGTTAATGTGCCTTGCTGGGAGTTTGGCCTCTCGTTTAGATTAACAAGTTGAACCATCTGGCCGAGGAGCGAAGTAGATCCATCAAACGGTTATCGAGCTAGGTAATATTTATATGATGAAAAAGTTGTCCAGAAAATTTATGAAAGTTTGAACGGTCACAGCGCTCAAACGCGTTAATGTGCCTTCCTGGGGGTTTGTCCTCTCGTTTAGATTAACAAGATCAACCAACTTGCCCAGAGCGAAGCAGATTCATCAAACGGTTCTCGAGAAAATTTATCTCTATAACGCGTTAATGTGCCTTGCTGGGGGTTTGTCCTCTCGTTTAGATTAACAAGTTGAACCATCTTGCCGAGGAGCGAAGCAGATCCATCAAACGGTTATCGAGCTAGGTAATATTTATATGATGAAAAAGTTGTCCAGAAAATTTATGAAAGTTTGAACGGTCACAGCGCTCAAACGCGTTAATGTGCCTTCCTGGGGGTTTGTCCTCTCGTTTAGATTAACAAGATCAACCAACTTGCCCAGAGCGAAGCAGATTCATCAAACGGTTCTCGAGAAAATTTATCTCTATAACGCGTTAATGTGCCTTGCTGGGGGTTTGTCCTCTCGTTTAGATTAACAAGTTGAACCATCTGGCCGAGAGCGAAGTAGATCCATCAAACGGTTATCGAGCTAGGTAATATTTATATGATGAAAAAGTTGTCCAGAAAATTTATGAAAGTTTGAACGGTCACAGCGCTCAAACGCGTTAATGTGCCTTCCTGGGGGTTTGTCCTCTCGTTTAGATTAACAAGATAACCAACTTGCCCAGAGCGAAGCAGATTCATCAAACGGTTCTCGAGAAAATTTATCTCTATAACGCGTTAATGTGCCTTGCTGGGGGTTTGTCCTCTCGTTTAGATTAACAAGTTGAACCATCTTGCCGAGGAGGAAGCAGATCCATCAAACGGTTATCGAGCTAGGTAATATTTATATGATGAAAAAGTTGTCCAGAAAATTTATGAAAGTTTGAACGGTCACAGCGCTCAAACGCGTTAATGTGCCTTCCTGGGGGTTTGTCCTCTCGTTTAGATTAACAAGATCAACCAACTTGCCCAGAGCGAAGCAGATTCATCAAACGGTTCTCGAGAAAATTTATCTCTATAACGCGTTAATGTGCCTTGCTGGGAGTTTGTCCTCTCGTTTAGATTAACAAGTTGAACCATCTTGCCGAGGAGGAAGTAGATCCATCAAACGGTTATCGAGCTAGGTAATATTTATATGATGAAAAAGTTGTCCAGAAAATTTATGAAAGTTTGAACGGTCACAGCGCTCAAACGCGTTAATGTGCCTTCCTGGGGGTTTGTCCTCTCATTTAGATTAACAAGATGAACCAACTTGCCCAGAGCGAAGCAGATTCATCAAACGGTTCTCGAGAAAATTTATCTCTATAACGCGTTAATGTGCCTTGCTGGGGTTTGTCCTCTCGTTTAGATTAACAAGTTGAACCATCTGGCCGAGAGCGAAGTAGATCCATCAAACGGTTATCGAGCTAGGTAATATTTATATGATGAAAAAGTTGTCCAGAAAATTTATGAAAGTTTGAACGGTCACAGCGCTCAAACGCGTTAATGTGCCTTCCTGGGGGTTTGTCCTCTCGTTTAGATTAACAAGATGAACCAACTTGCCCAGAGCGAAGCAGATTCATCAAACGGTTCTCGAGAAAATTTATCTGTATAACGCGTTAATGTGCCTTGCTGGGGGTTTGTCCTCTCGTTTAGATTAACAAGTTGAACCATCTGGCCGAGAGCGAAGTAGATCCATCAAACGGTTATCGAGCTAGGTAATATTTATATGATGAAAAAGTTGTCCAGAAAATTTATGAAAGTTTGAACGGTCACAGCGCTCAAACGCGTTAATGTGCCTTCCTGGGGTTTGTCCTCTCGTTTAGATTAACAAGATCAACCAACTTGCCCAGAGCGAAGCAGATTCATCAAACGGTTCTCGAGAAAATTTAATAACGCGTTAATGTGCCTTGCTGGGGTTTGTCCTCTCGTTTAGATTAACAAGTTGAACCATCTGGCCGAGAGGAAGCAGATCCATCAAACGGTTATCGAGCTAGGTAATATTTTATATGAAAAAAGTTCTTATATAACGCGTTAATGTGCCTTCCTGGGGGTTTGTCCTCTCGTTTAGATTAACAAGATGAACCAACTTGCCCAGAGCGAAGCAGATTCATCAAACGGTTCTCGAGAAAATTTATCTCTATAACGCGTTAATGTGCCTTGCTGGGAGTTTGGCCTCTCGTTTAGATTAACAAGGTGAACCCACTTGCCGAGGAGGAAGCAGATCCATCAAACGGTTATCGAGCTAGGTAATATTTATATGATGAAAAAGTTGTCCAGAAAATTTATGAAAGTTTGAACGGTCACAGCGCTCAAACGCGTTAATGTGCCTTCCTGGGGGTTTGTCCTCTCGTTTAGATTAACAAGATCAACCAACTTGCCCAGAGCGAAGCAGATTCATCAAACGGTTCTCGAGAAAATTTATCTCTATAACGCGTTAATGTGCCTTGCTGGGAGTTTGTCCTCTCGTTTAGATTAACAAGGTTGAACCATCTGGCCGAGAGCGAAGTAGATCCATCAAACGGTTATCGAGCTAGGTAATATTTATATGATGAAAAAGTTGTCCAGAAAATTTATGAAAGTTTGAACGGTCACAGCGCTCAAACGCGTTAATGTGCCTTCCTGGGGGTTTGTCCTCTCGTTTAGATTAACAAGATTAACCAACTTGCCCAGAGCGAAGCAGATTCATCAAACGGTTCTCGAGAAAATTTATCTCTATAACGCGTTAATGTGCCTTGCTGGGAGTTTGTCCTCTCGTTTAGATTAACAAGTTGAACCATCTGGCCGAGAGCGAAGTAGATCCATCAAACGGTTATCGAGCTAGGTAATATTTATATGATGAAAAAGTTGTCCAGAAAATTTATGAAAGTTTGAACGGTCACAGCGCTCAAACGCGTTAATGTGCCTTCCTGGGGGTTTGTCCTCTCGTTTAGATTAACAAGATCAACCAACTTGCCCAGAGCGAAGCAGATTCATCAAACGGTTCTCGAGAAAATTTATCTCTATAACGCGTTAATGTGCCTTGCTGGGAGTTTGGCCTCTCGTTTAGATTAACAAGTTGAACCATCTGGCCGAGAGCGAAGTAGATCCATCAAACGGTTATCGAGCTAGGTAATATTTATATGATGAAAAAGTTGTCCAGAAAATTTATGAAAGTTTGAACGGTCACAGCGCTCAAACGCGTTAATGTGCCTTCCTGGGGGTTTGTCCTCTCGTTTAGATTAACAAGATGAACCAACTTGCCCAGAGCGAAGCAGATTCATCAAACGGTTCTCGAGAAAATTTATCTGTATAACGCGTTAATGTGCCTTGCTGGGGGTTTGTCCTCTCGTTTAGATTAACAAGTTGAACCATCTTGCCGAGGAGGAAGTAGATCCATCAAACGGTTATCGAGCTAGGTAATATTTATATGATGAAAAAGTTGTCCAGAAAATTTATGAAAGTTTGAACGGTCACAGCGCTCAAACGCGTTAATGTGCCTTCCTGGGGGTTTGTCCTCTCGTTTAGATTAACAAGATCAACCAACTTGCCCAGAGCGAAGCAGATTCATCAAACGGTTCTCGAGAAAATTTATCTCTATAACGCGTTAATGTGCCTTGCTGGGAGTTTGGCCTCTCGTTTAGATTAACAAGTTGAACCATCTTGCCGAGGAGGAAGCAGATCCATCAAACGGTTATCGAGCTAGGTAATATTTATATGATGAAAAAGTTGTCCAGAAAATTTATGAAAGTTTGAACGGTCACAGCGCTCAAACGCGTTAATGTGCCTTCCTGGGGGTTTGTCCTCTCGTTTAGATTAACAAGATCAACCAACTTGCCCAGAGCGAAGCAGATTCATCAAACGGTTCTCGAGAAAATTTATCTCTATAACGCGTTAATGTGCCTTGCTGGGGTTTGTCCTCTCGTTTAGATTAACAAGTTGAACCATCTGGCCGAGAGCGAAGTAGATCCATCAAACGGTTATCGAGCTAGGTAATATTTATATGATGAAAAAGTTGTCCAGAAAATTTATGAAAGTTTGAACGGTCACAGCGCTCAAACGCGTTAATGTGCCTTCCTGGGGGTTTGTCCTCTCGTTTAGATTAACAAGATCAACCAACTTGCCCAGAGCGAAGCAGATTCATCAAACGGTTCTCGAGAAAATTTATCTCTATAACGCGTTAATGTGCCTTGCTGGGAGTTTGGCCTCTCGTTTAGATTAACAAGTTGAACCATCTTGCCGAGGAGGAAGCAGATCCATCAAACGGTTATCGAGCTAGGTAATATTTATATGATGAAAAAGTTGTCCAGAAAATTTATGAAAGTTTGAACGGTCACAGCGCTCAAACGCGTTAATGTGCCTTCCTGGGGGTTTGTCCTCTCGTTTAGATTAACAAGATCAACCAACTTGCCCAGAGCGAAGCAGATTCATCAAACGGTTCTCGAGAAAATTTATCTCTATAACGCGTTAATGTGCCTTGCTGGGGTTTGTCCTCTCGTTTAGATTAACAAGTTGAACCATCTGGCCGAGAGCGAAGTAGATCCATCAAACGGTTATCGAGCTAGGTAATATTTATATGATGAAAAAGTTGTCCAGAAAATTTATGAAAGTTTGAACGGTCACAGCGCTCAAACGCGTTAATGTGCCTTCCTGGGGTTTGTCCTCTCGTTTAGATTAACAAGATCAACCAACTTGCCCAGAGCGAAGCAGATTCATCAAACGGTTCTCGAGAAAATTTATCTCTATAACGCGTTAATGTGCCTTGCTGGGGGTTTGTCCTCTCGTTTAGATTAACAAGTTGAACCATCTTGCCGAGAGCGAAGCAGATCCATCAAACGGTTATCGAGCTAGGTAATATTTATATGATGAAAAAAAGAAAATTTATGAAAGTTTGAACGGTCACAGCGCTCAAACGCGTTAATGTGCCTTCCTGGGGGTTTGTCCTCTCGTTTAGATTAACAAGATCAACCAACTTGCCCAGAGCGAAGCAGATTCATCAAACGGTTCTCGAGAAAATTTATCTCTATAACGCGTTAATGTGCCTTGCTGGGGGTTTGTCCTCTCGTTTAGATTAACAAGTTGAACCATCTTGCCGAGAGGAAGTAGATCCATCAAACGGTTATCGAGCTAGGTAATATTTATATGATGAAAAAGTTGTCCAGAAAATTTTGATGAAAGTTTGAACGGTCACAGCGCTCAAACGCGTTAATGTGCCTTCCTGGGGGTTTGTCCTCTCGTTTAGATTAACAAGATGAACCAACTTGCCCAGAGCGAAGCAGATTCATCAAACGGTTCTCGAGAAAATTTATCTCTATAACGCGTTAATGTGCCTTGCTGGGAGTTTGTCCTCTCGTTTAGATTAACAAGTTGAACCATCTTGCCGAGGAGGAAGTAGATCCATCAAACGGTTATCGAGCTAGGTAATATTTATATGATGAAAAAGTTGTCCAGAAAATTTATGAAAGTTTGAACGGTCACAGCGCTCAAACGCGTTAATGTGCCTTCCTGGGGGTTTGTCCTCTCGTTTAGATTAACAAGATCAACCAACTTGCCCAGAGCGAAGCAGATTCATCAAACGGTTCTCGAGAAAATTTATCTCTATAACGCGTTAATGTGCCTTGCTGGGAGTTTGTCCTCTCGTTTAGATTAACAAGTTGAACCATCTTGCCGAGGAGGAAGCAGATCCATCAAACGGTTATCGAGCTAGGTAATATTTATATGATGAAAAAGTTGTCCAGAAAATTTATGAAAGTTTGAACGGTCACAGCGCTCAAACGCGTTAATGTGCCTTCCTGGGGGTTTGTCCTCTCGTTTAGATTAACAAGATCAACCAACTTGCCCAGAGCGAAGCAGATTCATCAAACGGTTCTCGAGAAAATTTATCTCTATAACGCGTTAATGTGCCTTGCTGGGAGTTTGGCCTCTCGTTTAGATTAACAAGGTGAACCCATCTTGCCGAGGAGGAAGCAGATCCATCAAACGGTTATCGAGCTAGGTAATATTTATATGATGAAAAAGTTGTCCAGAAAATTTATGAAAGTTTGAACGGTCACAGCGCTCAAACGCGTTAATGTGCCTTCCTGGGGGTTTGTCCTCTCGTTTAGATTAACAAGATCAACCAACTTGCCCAGAGCGAAGCAGATTCATCAAACGGTTCTCGAGAAAATTTATCTCTATAACGCGTTAATGTGCCTTGCTGGGGGTTTGTCCTCTCGTTTAGATTAACAAGTTGAACCATCTTGCCGAGAGCGAAGCAGATCCATCAAACGGTTATCGAGCTAGGTAATATTTATATGATGAAAAAGTTGTCCAGAAAATTTATGAAAGTTTGAACGGTCACAGCGCTCAAACGCGTTAATGTGCCTTCCTGGGGGTTTGTCCTCTCGTTTAGATTAACAAGATCAACCAACTTGCCCAGAGCGAAGCAGATTCATCAAACGGTTCTCGAGAAAATTTATCTCTATAACGCGTTAATGTGCCTTGCTGGGGTTTGTCCTCTCGTTTAGATTAACAAGTTGAACCAACTTGCCCAGAGCGAAGCAGATCCATCAAACGAGAAAATTTATCTTTATAACGCGTTAATGTGCCTTGCTGGGAGTTTGGCCTCTCGCTTAAGACAAGGTGAACCCACTTGCCGAGGAGGAAGCAGATCCATCAAACGTCCTCTCGTTATCGAGCTAGGTAATATTTATATGATGAAAAAGTTGTCCAGAAAATTTATGAAAGTTTGAACGGTCACAGCGCTCAAACGCGTTAATGTGCCTTCCTGGGGGTTTGTCCTCTCGTTTAGATTAACAAGATCAACCAACTTGCCCAGAGCGAAGCAGATTCATCAAACGGTTCTCGAGAAAATTTATCTCTATAACGCGTTAATGTGCCTTGCTGGGAGTTTGGCCTCTCGCTTAGATTAACAAGGTGAACCCACTTGCCGAGGAGGAAGCAGATCCATCAAACGGTTATCGAGCTAGGTAATATTTATATGATGAAAAAGTTGTCCAGAAAATTTATGAAAGTTTGAACGGTCACAGCGCTCAAACGCGTTAATGTGCCTTCCTGGGGGTTTGTCCTCTCGTTTAGATTAACAAGATCAACCAACTTGCCCAGAGCGAAGCAGATTCATCAAACGGTTCTCGAGAAAATTTATCTCTATAACGCGTTAATGTGCCTTGCTGGGGGTTTGTCCTCTCGTTTAGATTAACAAGTTGAACCATCTGGCCGAGAGCGAAGTAGATCCATCAAACGGTTATCGAGCTAGGTAATATTTATATGATGAAAAAGTTGTCCAGAAAATTTATGAAAGTTTGAACGGTCACAGCGCTCAAACGCGTTAATGTGCCTTCCTGGGGGTTTGTCCTCTCGTTTAGATTAACAAGATCAACCAACTTGCCAGAGCGAAGCAGATTCATCAAACGGTTCTCGAGAAAATTTATCTCTATAACGCGTTAATGTGCCTTGCTGGGGTTTGTCCTCTCGTTTAGATTAACAAGTTGAACCATCTTGCCGAGGAGCGAAGTAGATCCATCAAACGGTTATCGAGCTAGGTAATATTTATATGATGAAAAAGTTGTCCAGAAAATTTATGAAAGTTTGAACGGTCACAGCGCTCAAACGCGTTAATGTGCCTTCCTGGGGTTTGTCCTCTCGTTTAGATTAACAAGATGAACCAACTTGCCCAGAGCGAAGCAGATTCATCAAACGGTTCTCGAGAAAATTATCAGCGCTATAACGCGTTAATGTGCCTTCCTGGGGTTTGTCCTCTCGTTTAGATTAACAAGATGAACCAACTTGCCCAGAGCGAAGCAGATTCATCAAACGGTTCTCGAGAAAATTTATCTCTATAACGCGTTAATGTGCCTTGCTGGGAGTTTGGCCTCTCGTTTAGATTAACAAGTTGAACATCTTGCCGAGGAGGAAGTAGATCCATCAAACGGTTATCGAGCTAGGTAATATTTATATGATGAAAAAGTTGTCCAGAAAATTTATGAAAGTTTGAACGGTCACAGCGCTCAAACGCGTTAATGTGCCTTCCTGGGGGTTTGTCCTCTCGTTTAGATTAACAAGATCAACCAACTTGCCCAGAGCGAAGCAGATTCATCAAACGGTTCTCGAGAAAATTTATCTCTATAACGCGTTAATGTGCCTTGCTGGGAGTTTGGCCTCTCGTTTAGATTAACAAGTTGAACCATCTTGCCGAGGAGGAAGTAGATCCATCAAACGGTTATCGAGCTAGGTAATATTTATATGATGAAAAAGTTGTCCAGAAAATTTATGAAAGTTTGAACGGTCACAGCGCTCAAACGCGTTAATGTGCCTTCCTGGGGGTTTGTCCTCTCGTTTAGATTAACAAGATCAACCAACTTGCCCAGAGCGAAGCAGATTCATCAAACGGTTCTCGAGAAAATTTATCTCTATAACGCGTTAATGTGCCTTGCTGGGAGTTTGGCCTCTCGTTTAGATTAACAAGTTGAACCATCTTGCCGAGAGGAAGCAGATCCATCAAACGGTTATCGAGCTAGGTAATATTTATATGATGAAAAAGTTGTCCAGAAAATTTATGAAAGTTTGAACGGTCACAGCGCTCAAACGCGTTAATGTGCCTTCCTGGGGGTTTGTCCTCTCGTTTAGATTAACAAGATGAACCAACTTGCCCAGAGCGAAGCAGATTCATCAAACGGTTCTCGAGAAAATTTATCTCTATAACGCGTTAATGTGCCTTGCTGGGAGTTTGGCCTCTCGTTTAGATTAACAAGTTGAACCCATCTTGCCGAGGAGGAAGCAGATCCATCAAACGGTTATCGAGCTAGGTAATATTTATATGATGAAAAAGTTGTCCAGAAAATTTATGAAAGTTTGAACGGTCACAGCGCTCAAACGCGTTAATGTGCCTTCCTGGGGGTTTGTCCTCTCGTTTAGATTAACAAGATCAACCAACTTGCCCAGAGCGAAGCAGATTCATCAAACGGTTCTCGAGAAAATTTATCTCTATAACGCGTTAATGTGCCTTGCTGGGAGTTTGTCCTCTCGTTTAGATTAACAAGTTGAACCCATCTGGCCGAGAGGAGGAAGTAGATCCATCAAACGGTTATCGAGCTAGGTAATATTTATATGATGAAAAAGTTGTCCAGAAAATTTATGAAAGTTTGAACGGTCACAGCGCTCAAACGCGTTAATGTGCCTTCCTGGGGGTTTGTCCTCTCGTTTAGATTAACAAGATCAACCAACTTGCCCAGAGCGAAGCAGATTCATCAAACGGTTCTCGAGAAAATTTATCTCTATAACGCGTTAACTGGGGGTTTGTCCTCTCGTTAATGTGCCTTGCAGAGGAAGCAGATTCATCAAACGGTTCTCTCTATAACGCGTTAATGTGCCTTGCTGGGAGTTTGTCCTCTCGTTTAGATTAACAAGGTGAACCCACTTGCCGAGGAGGAAGCAGATCCATCAAACGGTTATCGAGCTAGGTAATATTTATATGATGAAAAAGTTGTCCAGAAAATTTATGAAAGTTTGAACGGTCACAGCGCTCAAACGCGTTAATGTGCCTTCCTGGGGGTTTGTCCTCTCGTTTAGATTAACAAGATGAACCAACTTGCCCAGAGCGAAGCAGATTCATCAAACGGTTCTCGAGAAAATTTATCTCTATAACGCGTTAATGTGCCTTGCTGGGAGTTTGGCCTCTCGCTTAGATTAACAAGGTGAACCCACTTGCCGAGGAGGAAGCAGATCCATCAAACGGTTATCGAGCTAGGTAATATTTATATGATGAAAAAGTTGTCCAGAAAATTTATGAAAGTTTGAACGGTCACAGCGCTCAAACGCGTTAATGTGCCTTCCTGGGGGTTTGTCCTCTCGTTTAGATTAACAAGATCAACCAACTTGCCCAGAGCGAAGCAGATTCATCAAACGGTTCTCGAGAAAATTTATCTCTATAACGCGTTAATGTGCCTTGCTGGGAGTTTGTCCTCTCGTTTAGATTAACAAGTTGAACCATCTGGCCGAGGAGCGAAGTAGATCCATCAAACGGTTATCGAGCTAGGTAATATTTATATGATGAAAAAGTTGTCCAGAAAATTTATGAAAGTTTGAACGGTCACAGCGCTCAAACGCGTTAATGTGCCTTCCTGGGGGTTTGTCCTCTCGTTTAGATTAACAAGATCAACCAACTTGCCCAGAGCGAAGCAGATTCATCAAACGGTTCTCGAGAAAATTTATCTCTATAACGCGTTAATGTGCCTTGCTGGGAGTTTGGCCTCTCGCTTAGATTAACAAGGTGAACCCACTTGCCGAGGAGGAAGCAGATCCATCAAACGGTTATCGAGCTAGGTAATATTTATATGATGAAAAAGTTGTCCAGAAAATTTATGAAAGTTTGAACGGTCACAGCGCTCAAACGCGTTAATGTGCCTTCCTGGGGGTTTGTCCTCTCGTTTAGATTAACAAGATCAACCAACTTGCCCAGAGCGAAGCAGATTCATCAAACGGTTCTCGAGAAAATTTATCTCTATAACGCGTTAATGTGCCTTGCTGGGAGTTTGGCCTCTCGTTTAGATTAACAAGTTGAACCATCTTGCCGAGGAGGAAGCAGATCCATCAAACGGTTATCGAGCTAGGTAATATTTATATGATGAAAAAGTTGTCCAGAAAATTTATGAAAGTTTGAACGGTCACAGCGCTCAAACGCGTTAATGTGCCTTCCTGGGGGTTTGTCCTCTCGTTTAGATTAACAAGATCAACCAACTTGCCCAGAGCGAAGCAGATTCATCAAACGGTTCTCGAGAAAATTTA
The DNA here is from genome assembly GCA_023690525.1 of Holotrichia oblita. Taxonomy (NCBI): domain Eukaryota; kingdom Metazoa; phylum Arthropoda; class Insecta; order Coleoptera; family Scarabaeidae; genus Holotrichia; species Holotrichia oblita. Next base: position 120,860,053 of record CM043016.1, on the reverse strand, counting down.
TCTCTATAACGCGTTAATGTGCCTTGCTGGGGGTTTGTCCTCTCGTTTTTAGATTAACAAGTTTGTCCTCTGAACCGGTTCTCGAGAATGCCTTGCTGGGAGTTTGGCCTCTCGCTTAGATTAACGTGGAGCCGAGGAGGAAGCAGATCCATCAAACGGTTATCGAGCTAGGTAATATTTATATGATGAAAAAGTTGTCCAGAAAATTTATGAAAGTTTGAACGGTCACAGCGCTCAAACGCGTTAATGTGCCTTCCTGGGGGTTTGTCCTCTCGTTTAGATTAACAAGATGAACCAACTTGCCCAGAGCGAAGCAGATTCATCAAACGGTTCTCGAGAAAATTTATCTGTATAACGCGTTAATGTGCCTTGCTGGGAGTTTGGCCTCTCGCTTAGATTAACAAGGTGAACCCACTTGCCGAGGAGGAAGCAGATCCATCAAACGGTTATCGAGCTAGGTAATATTTATATGATGAAAAAGTTGTCCAGAAAATTTATGAAAGTTTGAACGGTCACAGCGCTCAAACGCGTTAATGTGCCTTCCTGGGGGTTTGTCCTCTCGTTTAGATTAACAAGATCAACCAACTTGCCCAGAGCGAAGCAGATTCATCAAACGGTTCTCGAGAAAATTTATCTCTATAACGCGTTAATGTGCCTTGCTGGGAGTTTGGCCTCTCGTTTAGATTAACAAGGTGAACCCATCTTGCCGAGGAGGAAGTAGATCCATCAAACGGTTATCGAGCTAGGTAATATTTATATGATGAAAAAGTTGTCCAGAAAATTTATGAAAGTTTGAACGGTCACAGCGCTCAAACGCGTTAATGTGCCTTCCTGGGGGTTTGTCCTCTCGTTTAGATTAACAAGATCAACCAACTTGCCCAGAGCGAAGCAGATTCATCAAACGGTTCTCGAGAAAATTTATCTCTATAACGCGTTAATGTGCCTTGCTGGGAGTTTGGCCTCTCGCTTAGATTAACAAGGTGAACCCACTTGCCGAGGAGGAAGCAGATCCATCAAACGGTTATCGAGCTAGGTAATATTTATATGATGAAAAAGTTGTCCAGAAAATTTATGAAAGTTTGAACGGTCACAGCGCTCAAACGCGTTAATGTGCCTTCCTGGGGGTTTGTCCTCTCGTTTAGATTAACAAGATGAACCAACTTGCCCAGAGCGAAGCAGATTCATCAAACGGTTCTCGAGAAAATTTATCTCTATAACGCGTTAATGTGCCTTGCTGGGGGTTTGTCCTCTCGTTTAGATTAACAAGTTGAACCATCTGGCCGAGAGCGAAGTAGATCCATCAAACGGTTATCGAGCTAGGTAATATTTATATGATGAAAAAGTTGTCCAGAAAATTTATGAAAGTTTGAACGGTCACAGCGCTCAAACGCGTTAATGTGCCTTCCTGGGGGTTTGTCCTCTCGTTTAGATTAACAAGATCAACCAACTTGCCCAGAGCGAAGCAGATTCATCAAACGGTTCTCGAGAAAATTTATCTCTATAACGCGTTAATGTGCCTTGCTGGGAGTTTGGCCTCTCGCTTAGATTAACAGATCCATCAAACGGTTATCGAGCTAGGTAATATTTATATGATAAAAAGTTGTCCAGAAAATTTATGAAAGTTTGAACGGTCATAGCGCTCAAACGCGTTAATGTGCCTTCCTGGGGGTTTGTCCTCTCGTTTAGATTAACAAGATCAACCAGCTTGCCCAGAGCAAAGCACATTCATTAAACGGCTCTCGAGAAAATTTATCTCTATAACGCGTTAATGTGCCTTGCTGGGAGTTTGTCCTCTCGTTTAGATTAACAAGATCAACCAACTTGTCCAGAGCGAAGCAGATTCATCAAACGGTTCTCGTGAAAATTTATCACTATAACGCGTTAATGTGCCTTGCTGGGAGTTTGGCCTCTCGCTTAGTTTAACAAGGTGAACCTACTTGCCGAGGAGGAAACAGATCCATCAAACGGTTATCGAGCTAGGTGATATTTATATGATGAAAAAGTTGTCCAGAAAATTTATGAAAGTTTGAACGGTCACAGTGCTCAAACACGTTAATGTACCTTCCTGGGGGTTCGTTCTCTCGTTTAGATTCACAAGATGAACCAACTTGCCCAGACCGAAGCAGATTCATCAAACGGTTCTCGAGAAAATTTATCTCTATAACGCTTTAATGTGCCTTGCTGGGAGTTTGGCCTCTCGCTTAGATTAACAAGGTGAACCTACTTGCCGAGGAGGAAGCAGGTCCATCAAACGGTTATCGAGCTAGCTAATATTTATATGATGAAAAAGTTGTCCAGAAAATTTATGAAAGTTTGAACGGTCACAGCGCTCAAACGCGTTAATGTGCCTTCCTGGAGGTTTGTCCTCTCGTTTAGATTCACAAGATGAACCAACTAGCCCAGAGCGAAGCAGATTTATCAAACGGTACTAGATAAAATTTATCTCTATAACGCTTTAATGTGCCTTGCTGAAAGGTTGGCCTCTCGTTTAGATTAACAAGGTGAACTCACTTGCCGAGAAAATTTATCTCTATAACGCGTTAATGTGCCTTACTGGGAGTTTGGCACATTAACGCGTTATAGAGATAAATCTTCTCGAGAACCGCTTGATGAATCTGCTTCGCTCTGGCAAGTTGGTTGATCTTGTTAATCTAAACGAGAGGAAAACCCCAGGAAGGCACATTAACGTGTTTGAGCGCTGTGACCGTACAACATTTCATAAATTTTCTGGACAACTATTTCATCACATAAATATTACCTTGCTCGATAACCGATTGATGGATCTGCTTCCTCCTCGGCAAGTGGGTTCGACCTTGTTAATCTAAGCGAGAGGCCAAACTCCCAGCAAGGCACATTAACGCGTTATAGTGATAAATTTTCACGAGAACCGTTTGATGAATCTGCTTCGCTCTGGACAAGTTGGTTGATCTTGTTAATCTAAACGAGAGGACAAACCCCCAGGAAGGCACATTAACTCGTTTGAGCGCTGTGACCGTTCAAACTTCATAAATTTTCTGAACAACTTTTTCATCATATAAATATTACCTAGCTCGATATCCGTTTGATGGACCTGCTTCCTCCTCGGCAAGTGGGTTCACCTTGTTAATCTAAACGAGAGGACAAACTCCCAGCATGGCACATTAACGTGTTATAGAGATAAATTTTCTCGAAAACCGTTTGATGAATCTGCTTCGCTCTGGGCAAGTTGGTTGATCTTGTTAATCTAGGCGAGAGGACAAACCCCCAGGAAGGCACATTAACGCGTTTGAGCGCTGTGACCGTTCAAACTTTCATAAATTTTCTGGACAACTTTTTCATCATATAAATATTACCTAGCGCGATAACCGCTTGATGGACCTGCTTCCTCCTCGGCAAGTGGGTTCACCTTGTTAATCTAAACAAGAGGCCAAACTCCCAGGCAGGCACATTAACGCGTTATAGAGATAAATTGTCTCGAGAACCGTTTGATGAGTCTGCTACGCTCTGGGCAAGTTGGTTAATCTTGTTAATCTAAACGAGAGGACAAACCCCCAGGACGGCACATTAACGCGTTTGAGCGCTGTGACCGTTCAAACTTTCATAAATTTTCTGGACAACTTTTTCATCATATAAATATTACCTAGCTCGATAACCGTTTGATGGATCTGCTTCCCCCTCGGCAAGTAGGTTCACCTTGTTAATATAAACGACAGGCCAAACTCCCAGCAAGGCACATTAAAGCGTTATAGAGATAAATTTTCTCTAGAACCGTTTGATGAATCTGCTTCGCTCTGGGCTAGTTGGTTCATCTTGTGAATCTAAACGAGAGGACGAACCCCCAGGAAGGCACATTAACGTGTTTGAGCACTGTGACCGTTCAAACTTTCATAAATTTTCTGGACAACTTTTTCATCGTATAAATATTACCTAGCTCGATAACCGTTTGATGGATCTGCTTCCCCCTAGGCAAGTAGGTTCACCTTGTTAATCTAAACGAGAGGCCAAACTCCCAGCAAGGCACATTAACGCGTTATAGAGATAAATTTTCTCGAGAACCGTTTGATGAATCTGCTTCGCTCTGGGCAAGCTGGTTCATCTTGTTAATCTAAACGAGAGGACAAACCCCCAGGAAGGCGCATTAACGCGTTTGAGCGCTGTGACCGTTCAAACTTTCATAAATTTTCTGGACAACTTTTTCATCATATAAATATTACCTAGCTCGATAACCGTTTGATGGACCTGCTTCCTCCTCAGCAAGTGGGTTCACCTTGTTAATCTAAACAAGAGGCCAAACTCCCAGGAAGGCACATTAACGCGTTATAGAGATAAATTGTCTCGAGAACCGTTTGATGAGTCTGCTACGCTCTGGGCAAGTTGGTTAATCTTGTTAATCTAAACGAGAGGACAAACCCCCAGGAAGGCACATTAACGCGTATGAGCGCTGTGACCGTTCAACCTTTCATAAATTTTCTGGACAACTTTTTCATCATATAAATATTAGCTAGCTCGATAACCGTTTGATGGATCTACTTCGCTCTCGGCCAGATGGTTCAACTTGTTCATCTAAACGAGAGGACAAACTCCCAGGAAGGCACATTAACGCGTTTGAGCGCTGTGACCGTTCAACCTTTCATAAATTTTCTGGACAACTTTTTCATCATATAAATATTACCTAGCTCGATAACCGTTTGATGGACCTGCTTCCTCCTCGGCAAGTGGGTTCACCTTGTTAATCTAAACGAGAGGACAAACCCCCAGCAAGGCACATTAACGCGTTATAGAGATAAATTTTATCGAGAACCGTTTGATGAATCTGCTTCGCTCTGGGCAAGTTGGTTCATCTTGTTAATCTAAACGAGAGGACAAACCCCAAATTTTCTGGACAACTTTTACATCATATCAATATTGCCTAGCTCGATAACCGTTTGATGGACCTGCTTCCTCCACGGCAAGTGGGTTCACCTTGTTAATCTAAACGAGAGGCCAAACTCCCAGGAAGGCACATTAACGCGTTATAGAGATCAATTTTATCGAGAACCGTTAGATGAATCTGCTTCGCTCTGGGCAAGTTGGTTCATCTTGTTATTCTAAACGAGAGGACAAACCCCCAGGAAGGGACATTAACGCGTTTGAGCGCTGTGACCGTTCAAACTTTCATAAATTTTCTGGACAACGTTTTCATCATATAAATATTACCTAGCTTGATAACCGTTTGATGGATCTGCTTCGCCCTCGGCAAGTAGGTTCACCTTGTTAATATAAACGACAGGCCAAACTCCCAGCGAGGCACATTAAAGCGTTATAGAGATAAATTTTCTCTAGAACCGTTTGATGAATCTGCTTCGCTCTGGGCTAGTTAGTTCATCTTGTGAATCTAAACGAGAGGACGAACCCCAGGAAGGCACATTAACGTGTTTGAGCACTGTGACCGTTCAAACTTTCATAAATTCTCAGGACAACTTTTTCATCGTATAAATATTACCTAGCTCGATAACCGTTTGATGGATCTGCTTCCTCCTAGGCAAGTAGCTTCACCTTGTTAATCTAAACGAGAGGCCAAACTCCCAGCAAGGCACATTAACGCGTTATAGAGATAAATTTTCTCGAGAACCGTATGATGAATCTGCTTCGCTCTGGGCAAGTAGGTTCACCTTGTTAATCTAAACGAGAGGCCAAACTCCCAGCAAGGCACATTAACGCGTTATAGAGATAAATCTTCTCGAGGACCGTTTGATGAATCTGCTTCGCTCTGGGCAAGTTGGTTGATCTTGTTAATCTAAACGAGAGGAGAAACCCCCAGGAAGGCACATTAACGCGTTTGATCGCTGTGACTGTTCAACATTAGGGCAAGCGGAGAATTTGTGCAAATTTGAATCCGCCGCCGCCGATGCGCGGAATGCGTTCTATATGTTCTATATAGCACATCTGGCAAGTTTGCAACGCGTCGCATCAGCACGAGCGGAGTTACGTGCGCCTTGCGTTATCCTTCGTATTAGGGCAAGCGGAGAATCCGTGCAAACTTTTTGTTGAATCCGCCGCCGCCGATGCGCGCAATGCGTTCTATATGTACTATATAGCACGTCTGCCAAGTTTGCAACGCGTCGCAACAGCAGGAGCGGATGTACGTGCGCCTTGCGTTATCCTTCGTATTAGGGCAAGCGGAGAATCCGTGCAAACTTTTTGTTGAATCCGCCGCCGCCGATGCGCGCAATGCGTTCTATATGTTCTATATAGCACGTCTGCCAAGTTTGCAACGCGTCGCAGCAGCACGAGCGGAGTTACGTGCGCCTTGCGTTATCCTTCGTATTAGGGCAAGCGAAGAATCCGTGCAAACTTTTTGTTGAATCCGGCGCCGCCGATGCGCGCAATGCGTTCTATATGTTCCATATAGCACGTCTGCCAAGTTTGCAACGCGTCGCAGCAGCAGGGGCGGAGTTACGTGCGCCTTGCGTTATCCTTCGTATTAGGGCAAGCGGAGAATCCGTGCAAGCTATTTGTTGAATCCGCCGCCGCCGATGCGCGCAATGCGTTCTATATGTTCTATATAGCACGTCTGCCAAGTTTGCAACGCGTCGCAGCAGCAGGAGCGGAGTTACGTGCGCCTTGCGTTATCCTTCGTATTAGCGCAAGCGGAGAATCCGTGCAAACTTTTTGTTGAATCCGCCGCCACCGATGCGCGCAATGCGTTCTATATGTCCTATATAGCACATCTGCCAAGTTTGCAACGCGTCGCAGCAGCAGGGCGGGTTACGTGCGCCTTGCGTTATCCTTCGTATTAGGGCAAGCGGAGAATCCGTGCAAGCTATTTGTTGAATCCGCCGCCGCCGATGCGCGCAATGCGTTCTATATGTTCTATAGCACGTCTGCCAAGTTTGCAACGCGTCGCAGCAGCACGAGCGGAGTTACGTGCGCCTTGCGTTATCCTTCGTATTAGCGCAAGCGGAGAATCCGTGCAAACTTTTTGTTGAATCCGCCGCCACCGATGCGCGCAATGCGTTCTATATGTCCTATATAGCACATCCGCCAAGTTTGCAACGCGTCGCAGCAGCAGGAGCGGAGTTACGTGCGCCTTGCGTTATCCTTCGTATTAGGGCAAGCGGAGAATCCGTGCAAGCTATTTGTTGAATCCGCCGCCGCCGATGCGCGCAATGCGTTCTATATGTTCTATATAGCACGTCTGCCAAGTTTGCAACGCGTCGCAGCAGCACGAGCGGAGTTACGTGCGCCTTGCGTTATCCTTCGTATTAGCGCAAGCGGAGAATCCGTGCAAACTTTTTGTTGAATCCGCCGCCACCGATGCGCGCAATGCGTTCTATATGTCCTATGCTAGCACATCTGCCAAGTTTGCAACGCGTCGCAGCAGCAGGAGCGGAGTTACGTGCGCCTTGCGTTATCCTTCGTATTAGGGCAAGCGGAGAATCCGTGCAAGCTATTTGTTGAATCCGCCGCCGCCGATGCGCGCAATGCGTTCTATATGTTCTATATAGCACGTCTACCAAGTTTGCAACGCGTCAGCAGCAGGAGCGGGTTACGTGCGCCTTGCGTTATCCTTCGTATTAGCGCAAGCGGAGAATCCGTGCAAACTTTTTGTTGAATCCGCCGCCACCGATGCGCGCAATGCGTTCTATATGTCCTATATAGCACATCTGCCAAGTTTGCAACGCGTCGCAGCAGCAGGAGCGGAGTTACGTGCGCCTTGCGTTATCCTTCGTATTAGGGCAAGCGGAGAATCCGCGCAGACTTTTTGTTGAATCTGCCGCCGCCGATGCGCGCAATGCGTTCTATATGTTCTATATAGCACATCTGCCAAGTTTGCGCCTTGCGTTATCCTTCGTATTAGGGCAAGCGGCATCGTGCAAGCTATTTGTTGAATCCGCCGCCGCCGATGCGCGCAATGCGTTCTAATATGTTCTGGATAAGCACGTCTGCAAGTTTGCAACGCGTCGCAGCAGCTGCGACGCGTTGAGTTACGTGCTGCGTTAACCTTCGAACATTAGTGTAAGCGGAGAATCGGCGCCGGATTCAACAAAAAGTTTGCACGGATTCTCCGCTTGCCCTAATACGAAGGATAACGCAAGGCGCGCGTAACCCGCCCTGCTGCTGCGACGTTGCAACTTTTTCAGACGTGCTATATAGAACATATAGAACCCATTAGCGCATCGGCGGCGGCGGATTCAACAAAAAGTTTGCGCGGATTCTCCGCTTGCCCTAATACGAAGGATAAAGCAAGGCGCACGTAACTCCGCTCCCTGCTGCTGCGACGCGTTGCAAACTTGGCAGACGTGCTATATAGAACATATAGAACGCATTGCGCGCATCGGCGGCGGCGGATTCAACAAATAGTTTGCGCGGATTCTCCGCTTGCCTAATACGAAGGATAACGCAAGGCGCACGCAAGCTCCGCTCCTGCTGCTGCGACGCGTTGCAAACTTTTCAGACGTGCTATAGAACATATAGAACGCACTGCGCGCATCGGCGGCGGCGGATTCAACAAAAAGTTTGCGCGGATTCTCCGCTTGCCTAATACGAAGGATAACGCAAGGCGCACGTAACTCCGCTCCTGCTGCTGCGACGCGTTGCAAACTTGGCAGACGTGCTAGAACATATAGAACGCATTGCGCGCATCGGCGGCGGCGGATTCAACAAAAAGTTTGCGCGGATTCTCCGCTTGCCCTAATACGAAGGATAACGCAAGGCGCACGTAACTCCGCTCCTGCTGCTGCGACGCGTTGCAAACTTGGCAGACGTGCTATATAGAACATATAGAACGCATTGCGCGCATCGGCGGCGGCGGATTCAACAAAAAGTTTGTAACGGATTCTCCGCTTGCCGTAATACAGAGGATAACGCAAGGCGTAATCCGCTCTGCTGCTGCGACGCGTTGCAAACTTGGCAGACGTGCTATATAGAACATATAGAACGCATTGCGCGCATCGGCGGCGGCGGATTCAACAAAAGTTTGCACGGATTCTCCGCTTGCCGTAATACGAAGGATAACGCAAGGCGCACGTAACTCCGCTCCTGCTGCTGCGACGCGTTGCAAACTTGGCAGACGTGCTATAGAACATATAACGCATTGCGCGCATCGGCGGCGGCGGATTCAAAGTTTGCACGGATTCTCCGCTTGCCGTAATACGAAGGATAACGCAAGGCGCACGTAACTCCGCTCCTGCTGCTGCGACGCGTTGCAAACTTGGCAGACGCGCTATATAGAACATATAGAACGCATTGCGCGCATCGGCGGCGGCAGATTCAACAAAAAGTTTGCGCGGATTCTCCGCTTGCCCTAATACGAAGGATAACGCAAGGCGCACGTAACTCCGCTCCTGCTGCGACGCGTTGCAAACTTGGCAGATGTGCTATATAGGACATATAGAACGCATTGCGCGCATCGGCGGCGGCGGATTCAACAAAAAGTTTGCGCGGATTCTCCGCTTGCCTTAATACGAAGGATAACGCAAGGCGCGCGTAACTCCGCTCCTGCTGCTGCGACGCGTTGCAAACTTGGCAGACGCGCTATATACAACATATAGAACGCACTGCTCGCATCGGCGGCGGCGGATTCAACAAAAAGTTTGCACGGATTCTCCGCTTGCCCTAATACGAAGGATAACGCAAGGCGCACGTAACTCCGCTCCTGCTGCTGCGACGCGTAGCAAACTTGGCAGACGCGCTATATAGAACATATAGAACGCATTGCGCGCATCGGCGGCGGCTGATTCAACAAAAAGTTTGCGCGGATTCTCCGCTTGCCCTAATACGAAGGATAACGCAAGGCGCACGTAACTCCGCTCCTGCTGCTGTGACGCGTTGCAAACTTGGAAGACGTGCTATATAGAACATATAGAACGCATTGCGCGCATCGGCGGCGGCGGATTCAACAAAAAGTTTGCGCGGATTCTCCGCTTGCCCTAATGCGAAGGATAACGCAAGGCGGACGTAACTGGGCTCCTGCTGCTGCGACGCGTTACAAACTTGGTGACGCGCTATATAGAACATGTAGAACGCATTGCTCGCATCGGCGGCGGCGGATTCAACAAAGTTTGCACGGATTCTCGATTGCCGTAATACGAAGGATAACGCAAGGCGCACGTAACTCCGCTCCTGCTGCTGCGACGCGTTGCAAACTTGGCAGACGTGCTATATAGAACATATGGAACGCATTGCGCGCATCGGCGGCGGCGGATTCAACAAAAAGTTTGTGCGGATTCTCCGCTTGCCTAATACGAAGGATCGCGCAAGGCGCACGTAACCCGCTCCTGCTGCTGCGACGCGTTGCAAACTTGGCAGACGTGCTATATAGAACATATAGAACGCATTGCGCGCATCGGCGGCGGCGGATTCAACAAAAAGTTTGCACGGATTCTCCGCTTGCCCTAATACGAAGGATAACGCAAGGCGCACGTAACTCCGCTCCTGCTGCTGCGACGCGTTGCAAACTTGGCAGACGCGCTATATAGAACATATAGAACGCATTGCTCGCATCGGCGGCGGCGGATTCAACAAAAAGTTTGCACGGATTCTCCGCTTGCCGTAATACGAAGGATAACGCAAGGCGCACGCAACTCCGCTCCTGCTGCTGCGACGCGTTGCAAACTTGGCAGGCGCGCTATATAGAACATATAGAACGCATTGCGCGCATCGGCGGCGGCGGATTCAACAAAAAGTTTGCACGGATTCTCCGCTTGCCCTAATACGAAGGATTTCGCAAGGCGCACGTAACTCCGCTGCTGCTGCGACGCGTTGCAAACTTGGCAGACGCTATATAGAACATATAGAACGCATTGCTCGCATCGGCGGCGGCGGATTCAACAAAAAGTTTGCACGGATTCTCCGCTTGCCGTAATACGAAGGATAACGCAAGGCGCACGTAACTCCGCTCCTGCTGCTGCGACGCGTAGCAAACTTGGCAGACGCGCTATATAGAACATGAACGCATTGCGCGCATCGGCGGCGGCGGATTCAACAAAAAGTTTGCACGGATTCTCCGCTTGCCGTAATGTTTAGCGATAACGCAAGGCGCAGTAACCTGCCCTGCTGCTGTGACGCGTTGCAACTTGGCAGACGCGCTATATAGAACATATAGAACGCATTGCGCGCATCGGCGGCGGCGGATTCAACAAAAAGTTTGCACGCGGATTCTCCGCTTGCCCTAATACGAAGGATAACGCAAGGCGCACGTAACTCCGCTCCTGCTGCTGCGACGCGTTGCAAACTTGGCAGACGTGCTATATAGAACATATAGAACGCATTGCGCGCATCGGCGGCGGCGGATTCAACAAAAAGTTTGCGCGGATTCTCCGCTTGCCCTAATACGAAGGATAACGCAAGGCGCACGTAACTCCGCTCCTGCTGCTGCGACGCGTTGCAAACTTGGCAGACGTGCTATATAGAACATATAGAACGCATTGCGCGCATCGGCGGCGGCGGATTCAACAAAAAGTTTGCGCGGATTCTCCGCTTGCCCTAATACGAAGGATAACGCAAGGCGCACGTAACTCCGCTCCTGCTGCTGCGACGCGTTGCAAACTTGGCAGACGTGCTATATAGAACATATAGAACGCATTGCGCGCATCGGCGGCGGCGGATTCAACAAAAAGTTTGCGCGGATTCTCCGCTTGCCCTAATACGAAGGATAACGCAAGGCGCACGTAACTCCGCTCCTGCTGCTGCGACGCGTTGCAAACTTGGCAGACGTGCTATATAGAACATATAGAACGCATTGCGCGCATCGGCGGCGGCGGATTCAACAAAAAGTTTGCGCGGATTCTCCGCTTGCCCTAATACGAAGGATAACGCAAGGCGCACGTAACTCCGCTCCTGCTGCTGCGACGCGTTGCAAACTTGGCAGACGTGCTATATAGAACATATAGAACGCATTGCGCGCATCGGCGGCGGCGGATTCAACAAAAAGTTTGCGCGGATTCTCCGCTTGCCCTAATACGAAGGATAACGCAAGGCGCACGTAACTCCGCTCCTGCTGCTGCGACGCGTTGCAAACTTGGCAGACGTGCTATATAGAACATATAGAACGCATTGCGCGCATCGGCGGCGGCGGATTCAACAAAAAGTTTGCGCGGATTCTCCGCTTGCCCTAATACGAAGGATAACGCAAGGCGCACGTAACTCCGCTCCTGCTGCTGCGACGCGTTGCAAACTTGGCAGACGTGCTATATAGAACATATAGAACGCATTGCGCGCATCGGCGGCGGCGGATTCAACAAAAAGTTTGCGCGGATTCTCCGCTTGCCCTAATACGAAGGATAACGCAAGGCGCACGTAACTCCGCTCCTGCTGCTGCGACGCGTTGCAAACTTGGCAGACGTGCTATATAGAACATATAGAACGCATTGCGCGCATCGGCGGCGGCGGATTCAACAAAAAGTTTGCGCGGATTCTCCGCTTGCCCTAATACGAAGGATAACGCAAGGCGCACGTAACTCCGCTCCTGCTGCTGCGACGCGTTGCAAACTTGGCAGACGTGCTATATAGAACATATAGAACGCATTGCGCGCATCGGCGGCGGCGGATTCAACAAAAAGTTTGCGCGGATTCTCCGCTTGCCCTAATACGAAGGATAACGCAAGGCGCACGTAACTCCGCTCCTGCTGCTGCGACGCGTTGCAAACTTGGCAGACGTGCTATATAGAACATATAGAACGCATTGCGCGCATCGGCGGCGGCGGATTCAACAAAAAGTTTGCGCGGATTCTCCGCTTGCCCTAATACGAAGGATAACGCAAGGCGCACGTAACTCCGCTCCTGCTGCTGCGACGCGTTGCAAACTTGGCAGACGTGCTATATAGAACATATAGAACGCATTGCGCGCATCGGCGGCGGCGGATTCAACAAAAAGTTTGCGCGGATTCTCCGCTTGCCCTAATACGAAGGATAACGCAAGGCGCACGTAACTCCGCTCCTGCTGCTGCGACGCGTTGCAAACTTGGCAGACGTGCTATATAGAACATATAGAACGCATTGCGCGCATCGGCGGCGGCGGATTCAACAAAAAGTTTGCGCGGATTCTCCGCTTGCCCTAATACGAAGGATAACGCAAGGCGCACGTAACTCCGCTCCTGCTGCTGCGACGCGTTGCAAACTTGGCAGACGTGCTATATAGAACATATAGAACGCATTGCGCGCATCGGCGGCGGCGGATTCAACAAAAAGTTTGCGCGGATTCTCCGCTTGCCCTAATACGAAGGATAACGCAAGGCGCACGTAACTCCGCTCCTGCTGCTGCGACGCGTTGCAAACTTGGCAGACGTGCTATATAGAACATATAGAACGCATTGCGCGCATCGGCGGCGGCGGATTCAACAAAAAGTTTGCGCGGATTCTCCGCTTGCCCTAATACGAAGGATAACGCAAGGCGCACGTAACTCCGCTCCTGCTGCTGCGACGCGTTGCAAACTTGGCAGACGTGCTATATAGAACATATAGAACGCATTGCGCGCATCGGCGGCGGCGGATTCAACAAAAAGTTTGCGCGGATTCTCCGCTTGCCCTAATACGAAGGATAACGCAAGGCGCACGTAACTCCGCTCCTGCTGCTGCGACGCGTTGCAAACTTGGCAGACGTGCTATATAGAACATATAGAACGCATTGCGCGCATCGGCGGCGGCGGATTCAACAAAAAGTTTGCGCGGATTCTCCGCTTGCCCTAATACGAAGGATAACGCAAGGCGCACGTAACTCCGCTCCTGCTGCTGCGACGCGTTGCAAACTTGGCAGACGTGCTATATAGAACATATAGAACGCATTGCGCGCATCGGCGGCGGCGGATTCAACAAAAAGTTTGCGCGGATTCTCCGCTTGCCCTAATACGAAGGATAACGCAAGGCGCACGTAACTCCGCTCCTGCTGCTGCGACGCGTTGCAAACTTGGCAGACGTGCTATATAGAACATATAGAACGCATTGCGCGCATCGGCGGCGGCGGATTCAACAAAAAGTTTGCGCGGATTCTCCGCTTGCCCTAATACGAAGGATAACGCAAGGCGCACGTAACTCCGCTCCTGCTGCTGCGACGCGTTGCAAACTTGGCAGACGTGCTATATAGAACATATAGAACGCATTGCGCGCATCGGCGGCGGCGGATTCAACAAAAAGTTTGCGCGGATTCTCCGCTTGCCCTAATACGAAGGATAACGCAAGGCGCACGTAACTCCGCTCCTGCTGCTGCGACGCGTTGCAAACTTGGCAGACGTGCTATATAGAACATATAGAACGCATTGCGCGCATCGGCGGCGGCGGATTCAACAAAAAGTTTGCGCGGATTCTCCGCTTGCCCTAATACGAAGGATAACGCAAGGCGCACGTAACTCCGCTCCTGCTGCTGCGACGCGTTGCAAACTTGGCAGACGTGCTATATAGAACATATAGAACGCATTGCGCGCATCGGCGGCGGCGGATTCAACAAAAAGTTTGCGCGGATTCTCCGCTTGCCCTAATACGAAGGATAACGCAAGGCGCACGTAACTCCGCTCCTGCTGCTGCGACGCGTTGCAAACTTGGCAGACGTGCTATATAGAACATATAGAACGCATTGCGCGCATCGGCGGCGGCGGATTCAACAAAAAGTTTGCGCGGATTCTCCGCTTGCCCTAATACGAAGGATAACGCAAGGCGCACGTAACTCCGCTCCTGCTGCTGCGACGCGTTGCAAACTTGGCAGACGTGCTATATAGAACATATAGAACGCATTGCGCGCATCGGCGGCGGCGGATTCAACAAAAAGTTTGCGCGGATTCTCCGCTTGCCCTAATACGAAGGATAACGCAAGGCGCACGTAACTCCGCTCCTGCTGCTGCGACGCGTTGCAAACTTGGCAGACGTGCTATATAGAACATATAGAACGCATTGCGCGCATCGGCGGCGGCGGATTCAACAAAAAGTTTGCGCGGATTCTCCGCTTGCCCTAATACGAAGGATAACGCAAGGCGCACGTAACTCCGCTCCTGCTGCTGCGACGCGTTGCAAACTTGGCAGACGTGCTATATAGAACATATAGAACGCATTGCGCGCATCGGCGGCGGCGGATTCAACAAAAAGTTTGCGCGGATTCTCCGCTTGCCCTAATACGAAGGATAACGCAAGGCGCACGTAACTCCGCTCCTGCTGCTGCGACGCGTTGCAAACTTGGCAGACGTGCTATATAGAACATATAGAACGCATTGCGCGCATCGGCGGCGGCGGATTCAACAAAAGTTTGCGCGGATTCTCCGCTTGCCCTAATACGAAGGATAACGCAAGGCGCACGTAACTCCGCTCCTGCTGCTGCGACGCGTTGCAAACTTGGCAGACGTGCTATATAGAACATATAGAACGCATTGCGCGCATCGGCGGCGGCGGATTCAACAAAAAGTTTGCGCGGATTCTCCGCTTGCCCTAATACGAAGGATAACGCAAGGCGCACGTAACTCCGCTCCTGCTGCTGCGACGCGTTGCAAACTTGGCAGACGTGCTATATAGAACATATAGAACGCATTGCGCGCATCGGCGGCGGCGGATTCAACAAAAAGTTTGCGCGGATTCTCCGCTTGCCCTAATACGAAGGATAACGCAAGGCGCACGTAACTCCGCTCCTGCTGCTGCGACGCGTTGCAAACTTGGCAGACGTGCTATATAGAACATATAGAACGCATTGCGCGCATCGGCGGCGGCGGATTCAACAAAAAGTTTGCGCGGATTCTCCGCTTGCCCTAATACGAAGGATAACGCAAGGCGCACGTAACTCCGCTCCTGCTGCTGCGACGCGTTGCAAACTTGGCAGACGTGCTATATAGAACATATAGAACGCATTGCGCGCATCGGCGGCGGCGGATTCAACAAAAAGTTTGCGCGGATTCTCCGCTTGCCCTAATACGAAGGATAACGCAAGGCGCACGTAACTCCGCTCCTGCTGCTGCGACGCGTTGCAAACTTGGCAGACGTGCTATATAGAACATATAGAACGCATTGCGCGCATCGGCGGCGGCGGATTCAACAAAAAGTTTGCGCGGATTCTCCGCTTGCCCTAATACGAAGGATAACGCAAGGCGCACGTAACTCCGCTCCTGCTGCTGCGACGCGTTGCAAACTTGGCAGACGTGCTATATAGAACATATAGAACGCATTGCGCGCATCGGCGGCGGCGGATTCAACAAAAGTTTGCGCGGATTCTCCGCTTGCCCTAATACGAAGGATAACGCAAGGCGCACGTAACTCCGCTCCTGCTGCTGCGACGCGTTGCAAACTTGGCAGACGTGCTATATAGAACATATAGAACGCATTGCG
>CM043016.1:120792475-120843296 GCA_023690525.1 Holotrichia oblita | reverse complement strand
ATAAATATTACCTAGCTCGATAACCGTTTGATGGATCTGCTTCCTCCTCGGCAAGTAGGTTCACCTTGTTAATCTAAACGAGAGGCCAAACTCCCAGCAAGGCACATTAACGCGTTATAGAGATAAATTTTCTCGAGAACCGTTTGATGAATCTGCTTCGCTCTGGGCAAGTTGGTTCATCTTGTTAATCTAAACGAGAGGACAAACCCCAGGAAGGCACATTAACGCGTTTGAGCGCTGTGACCGTTCAAACTTTCATAAATTTTCTGGACAACTTTTTCATCATATAAATATTACCTAGCTCGATAACCGTTTGATGGATCTGCTTCCTCCTCGGCAAGATGGTTCACCTTGTTAATCTAAACGAGAGGCCAAACTCCCAGCAAGGCACATTAACGCGTTATAGAGATAAATTTTCTCGAGAACCGTTTGATGAATCTGCTTCGCTCTGGGCAAGTTGGTTCATCTTGTTAATCTAAACGAGAGGACAAACCCCCAGGAAGGCACATTAACGCGTTTGAGCGCTGTGACCGTTCAAACTTTCATAAATTTTCTGGACAACTTTTTCATCATATAAATATTACCTAGCTCGATAACCGTTTGATGGATCTACTTCGCTCCTCGGCCAGATGGTTCAACTTGTTAATCTAAACGAGAGGACAAACTCCCAGCAAGGCACATTAACGCGTTATAGAGATAAATTTTCTCGAGAACCGTTTGATGAATCTGCTTCGCTCTGGGCAAGTTGGTTCATCTTGTTAATCTAAACGAGAGGACAAACCCCAGGAAGGCACATTAACGCGTTTGAGCGCTGTGACCGTTCAAACTTTCATAAATTTTCTGGACAACTTTTTCATCATATAAATATTACCTAGCTCGATAACCGTTTGATGGATCTACTTCGCTCTCGGCCAGATGGTTCAACTTGTTAATCTAAACGAGAGGACAAACCCCCAGCAAGGCACATTAACGCGTTATAGAGATAAATTTTCTCGAGAACTGAATCTGCTTCGCTCCGGGCAGTTGGTTAAGTTAATCTAAATGAGAGGACAAACCCCCAGGAAGGCACATTAACACGTTTGCGCGCTGTGACCGTTCAAACTTTCATAAATTTTCTGGACAACTTTTTCATCATATAAATATTACCTAGCTCGATAACCGTTTGATGGATCTGCTTCCTCCTCGGCAAGTGGGTTCACCTTGTTAATCTAAACGAGAGGCCAAACTCCCAGCAAGGCACATTAACGCGTTATAGAGATAAATTTTCTCGAGAACCGTTTGATGAATCTGCTTCGCTCTGGGCAAGTTGGTTAATCTTGTTAATCTAAACGAGAGGACAAACCCCCAGGAAGGCACATTAACGTGTTTGAGCGCTGTGACCGTTCAAACTTTCATAAATTTTCTGGACAACTTTTTCATCATATAAATATTACCTAGCTCGATAACCGTTTGATGGATCTACTTCGCTCTCGGCCAGATGGTTCAACTTGTTAATCAAAACGAGAGGACAAACCCCAGCAAGGCACATTAACGCGTTATAGAGATAAATTTTCTCGAGAACCGTTTGATGAATCTGCTTCGCTCTGGGCAAGTTGGTTCATCTTGTTAATCTAAATGAGAGGACAAACCCCCAGGAAGGCACATTAACGCGTTTGAGCGCTGTGACCGTTCAAACTTTCATAAATTTTCTGGACAACTTTTTCATCATATAAATATTACCTAGCTCGATAACCGTTTGATGGATCTACTTCGCTCTCGGCCAGATGGTTCAACTTGTTAATCTAAACGAGAGGACAAACCCCCAGCAAGGCACATTAACGCGTTATAGAGATAAATTTTCTCGAGAACCGTTTGATGAATCTGCTTCGCTCTGGGCAAGTTGGTTCATCTTGTTAATCTAAATGAGAGGACAAACCCCCAGGAAGGCACATTAACGCGTTTGAGCGCTGTGACCGTTCAAACTTTCATAAATTTTCTGGACAACTTTTTCATCATATAAATATTACCTAGCTCGATAACCGTTTGATGGATCTACTTCCTCTCGGCCAGATGGTTCAACTTGTTAATCTAAACGAGAGGACAAACCCCCAGCAAGGCACATTAACGCGTTATAGAGATAAATTTTCTCGAGAACCGTTTGATGAATCTGCTTCGCTCTGGGCAAGTTGGTTAATCTTGTTAATCTAAACGAGAGGACAAACCCCCAGGAAGGCACATTAACGTGTTTGAGCGCTGTGACCGTTCAAACTTTCATAAATTTTCTGGACAACTTTTTCATCATATAAATATTACCTAGCTCGATAACCGTTTGATGGATCTACTTCGCTCTCGGCCAGATGGTTCAACTTGTTAATCTAAACGAGAGGACAAACCCCCAGCAAGGCACATTAACGCGTTATAGAGATAAATTTTCTCGAGAACCGTTTGATGAATCTGCTTCGCTCTGGGCAAGTTGGTTAATCTTGTTAATCTAAACGAGAGGACAAACCCCAGGAAGGCACATTAACGCGTTTGAGCGCTGTGACCGTTCAAACTTTCATAAATTTTCTGGACAACTTTTTCATCATATAAATATTACCTAGCTCGATAACCGTTTGATGGATCTACTTCGCTCTCGGCCAGATGGTTCAACTTGTTAATCTAAACGAGAGGACAAACCCCCAGCAAGGCACATTAACGCGTTATAGAGATAAATTTTCTCGAGAACCGTTTGATGAATCTGCTTCGCTCTGGGCAAGTTGGTTAATCTTGTTAATCTAAACGAGAGGACAAACCCCCAGGAAGGCACATTAACGTGTTTGAGCGCTGTGACCGTTCAAACTTTCATAAATTTTCTGGACAACTTTTTCATCATATAAATATTACCTAGCTCGATAACCGTTTGATGGATCTACTTCGCTCTCGGCCAGATGGTTCAACTTGTTAATCTAAACGAGAGGACAAAACCCCAGCAAGGCACATTAACGCGTTATAGAGATAAATTTTCTCGAGAACCGTTTGATGAATCTGCTTCGCTCTGGGCAAGTTGGTTCATCTTGTTAATCTAAACGAGAGGACAAACCCCCAGGAAGGCACATTAACGCGTTTGAGCGCTGTGACCGTTCAAACTTTCATAAATTTTCTGGACAACTTTTTCATCATATAAATATTACCTAGCTCGATAACCGTTTGATGGATCTACTTCGCTCTCGGCCAGATGGTTCAACTTGTTAATCTAAACGAGAGGACAAACCCCCAGCAAGGCACATTAACGCGTTATAGAGATAAATTTTCTCGAGAACCGTTTGATGAATCTGCTTCGCTCTGGGCAAGTTGGTTCATCTTGTTAATCTAAATGAGAGGACAAACCCCCAGGAAGGCACATTAACGCGTTTGAGCGCTGTGACCGTTCAAACTTTCATAAATTTTCTGGACAACTTTTTCATCATATAAATATTACCTAGCTCGATAACCGTTTGATGGATCTACTTCCTCTCGGCCAGATGGTTCAACTTGTTAATCTAAACGAGAGGACAAACTCCCAGCAAGGCACATTAACGCGTTATAGAGATAAATTTTCTCGAGAACCGTTTGATGAATCTGCTTCGCTCTGGGCAAGTTGGTTAATCTTGTTAATCTAAACGAGAGGACAAACCCCCAGGAAGGCACATTAACGTGTTTGAGCGCTGTGACCGTTCAAACTTTCATAAATTTTCTGGACAACTTTTTCATCATATAAATATTACCTAGCTCGATAACCGTTTGATGGATCTACTTCGCTCTCGGCCAGATGGTTCAACTTGTTAATCTAAACGAGAGGACAAACTCCCAGCAAGGCACATTAACGCGTTATAGAGATAAATTTTCTCGAGAACCGTTTGATGAATCTGCTTCGCTCTGGGCAAGTTGGTTCATCTTGTTAATCTAAACGAGAGGACAAACCCCCAGGAAGGCACATTAACGCGTTTGAGCGCTGTGACCGTTCAAACTTTCATAAATTTTCTGGACAACTTTTTCATCATATAAATATTACCTAGCTCGATAACCGTTTGATGGATCTACTTCGCTCTCGGCCAGATGGTTCAACTTGTTAATCTAAACGAGAGGACAAACCCCCAGCAAGGCACATTAACGCGTTATAGAGATAAATTTTCTCGAGAACCGTTTGATGAATCTGCTTCGCTCTGGGCAAGTTGGTTAATCTTGTTAATCTAAACGAGAGGACAAACCCCCAGGAAGGCACATTAACGTGTTTGAGCGCTGTGACCGTTCAAACTTTCATAAATTTTCTGGACAACTTTTTCATCATATAAATATTACCTAGCTCGATAACCGTTTGATGGATCTACTTCGCTCTCGGCCAGATGGTTCAACTTGTTAATCTAAACGAGAGGACAAACCCCCAGCAAGGCACATTAACGCGTTATAGAGATAAATTTTCTCGAGAACCGTTTGATGAATCTGCTTCGCTCTGGGCAAGTTGGTTAATCTTGTTAATCTAAACGAGAGGACAAACCCCCAGGAAGGCACATTAACGTGTTTGAGCGCTGTGACCGTTCAAACTTTCATAAATTTTCTGGACAACTTTTTCATCATATAAATATTACCTAGCTCGATAACCGTTTGATGGATCTACTTCGCTCTCGGCCAGATGGTTCAACTTGTTAATCTAAACGAGAGGACAAACTCCCAGCAAGGCACATTAACGCGTTATAGAGATAAATTTTCTCGAGAACCGTTTGATGAATCTGCTTCGCTCTGGGCAAGTTGGTTCATCTTGTTAATCTAAACGAGAGGACAAACCCCCAGGAAGGCACATTAACGCGTTTGAGCGCTGTGACCGTTCAAACTTTCATAAATTTTCTGGACAACTTTTTCATCATATAAATATTACCTAGCTCGATAACCGTTTGATGGATCTACTTCGCTCTCGGCCAGATGGTTCAACTTGTTAATCTAAACGAGAGGACAAACCCCCAGCAAGGCACATTAACGCGTTATAGAGATAAATTTTCTCGAGAACCGTTTGATGAATCTGCTTCGCTCTGGGCAAGTTGGTTCATCTTGTTAATCTAAACGAGAGGACAAACCCCCAGGAAGGCACATTAACGCGTTTGAGCGCTGTGACCGTTCAAACTTTCATAAATTTTCTGGACAACTTTTTCATCATATAAATATTACCTAGCTCGATAACCGTTTGATGGATCTACTTCGCTCTCGGCCAGATGGTTCAACTTGTTAATCTAAACGAGAGGACAAACCCCCAGCAAGGCACATTAACGCGTTATAGAGATAAATTTTCTCGAGAACCGTTTGATGAATCTGCTTCGCTCTGGGCAAGTTGGTTAATCTTGTTAATCTAAACGAGAGGACAAACCCCCAGGAAGGCACATTAACGTGTTTGAGCGCTGTGACCGTTCAAACTTTCATAAATTTTCTGGACAACTTTTTCATCATATAAATATTACCTAGCTCGATAACCGTTTGATGGATCTACTTCGCTCTCGGCCAGATGGTTCAACTTGTTAATCTAAACGAGAGGACAAACCCCCAGCAAGGCACATTAACGCGTTATAGAGATAAATTTTCTCGAGAACCGTTTGATGAATCTGCTTCGCTCTGGGCAAGTTGGTTCATCTTGTTAATCTAAACGAGAGGACAAACCCCCAGGAAGGCACATTAACGCGTTTGAGCGCTGTGACCGTTCAAACTTTCATAAATTTTCTGGACAACTTTTTCATCATATAAATATTACCTAGCTCGATAACCGTTTGATGGATCTACTTTCGCTCTCGGCCAGATGGTTCAACTTGTTAATCTAAACGAGAGGACAAACCCCCAGCAAGGCACATTAACGCGTTATAGAGATAAATTTTCTCGAGAACCGTTTGATGAATCTGCTTCGCTCTGGGCAAGTTGGTTAATCTTGTTAATCTAAACGAGAGGACAAACCCCCAGGAAGGCACATTAACGTGTTTGAGCGCTGTGACCGTTCAAACTTTCATAAATTTTCTGGACAACTTTTTCATCATATAAATATTACCTAGCTCGATAACCGTTTGATGGATCTACTTCGCTCTCGGCCAGATGGTTCAACTTGTTAATCTAAACGAGAGGACAAACCCCCAGCAAGGCACATTAACGCGTTATAGAGATAAATTTTCTCGAGAACCGTTTGATGAATCTGCTTCGCTCTGGGCAAGTTGGTTAATCTTGTTAATCTAAACGAGAGGACAAACCCCCAGGAAGGCACATTAACGTGTTTGAGCGCTGTGACCGTTCAAACTTTCATAAATTTTCTGGACAACTTTTTCATCATATAAATATTACCTAGCTCGATAACCGTTTGATGGATCTACTTCGCTCTCGGCCAGATGGTTCAACTTGTTAATCTAAACGAGAGGACAAACTCCCAGCAAGGCACATTAACGCGTTATAGAGATAAATTTTCTCGAGAACCGTTTGATGAATCTGCTTCGCTCTGGGCAAGTTGGTTAATCTTGTTAATCTAAACGAGAGGACAAACCCCCAGGAAGGCACATTAACGCGTTTGAGCGCTGTGACCGTTCAAACTTTCATAAATTTTCTGGACAACTTTTTCATCATATAAATATTACCTAGCTCGATAACCGTTTGATGGATCTACTTCGCTCTCGGCCAGATGGTTCAACTTGTTAATCTAAACGAGAGGACAAACCCCAGCAAGGCACATTAACGCGTTATAGAGATAAATTTTCTCGAGAACCGTTTGATGAATCTGCTTCGCTCTGGGCAAGTTGGTTAATCTTGTTAATCTAAACGAGAGGACAAACCCCCAGGAAGGCACATTAACGCGTTTGAGCGCTGTGACCGTTCAAACTTTCATAAATTTTCTGGACAACTTTTTCATCATATAAATATTACCTAGCTCGATAACCGTTTGATGGATCTACTTCGCTCTCGGCCAGATGGTTCAACTTGTTAATCTAAACGAGAGGACAAACTCCCAGCAAGGCACATTAACGCGTTATAGAGATAAATTTTCTCGAGAACCGTTTGATGAATCTGCTTCGCTCTGGGCAAGTTGGTTAATCTTGTTAATCTAAACGAGAGGACAAACCCCCAGGAAGGCACATTAACGCGTTTGAGCGCTGTGACCGTTCAAACTTTCATAAATTTTCTGGACAACTTTTTCATCATATAAATATTACCTAGCTCGATAACCGTTTGATGGATCTACTTCGCTCTCGGCCAGATGGTTCAACTTGTTAATCTAAACGAGAGGACAAACCCCCAGCAAGGCACATTAACGCGTTATAGAGATAAATTTTCTCGAGAACCGTTTGATGAATCTGCTTCGCTCTGGGCAAGTTGGTTAATCTTGTTAATCTAAACGAGAGGACAAACCCCCAGGAAGGCACATTAACGTGTTTGAGCGCTGTGACCGTTCAAACTTTCATAAATTTTCTGGACAACTTTTTCATCATATAAATATTACCTAGCTCGATAACCGTTTGATGGATCTACTTCGCTCTCGGCCAGATGGTTCAACTTGTTAATCTAAACGAGAGGACAAACCCCCAGCAAGGCACATTAACGCGTTATAGAGATAAATTTTCTCGAGAACCGTTTGATGAATCTGCTTCGCTCTGGGCAAGTTGGTTAATCTTGTTAATCTAAACGAGAGGACAAACCCCCAGGAAGGCACATTAACGCGTTTGAGCGCTGTGACCGTTCAAACTTTCATAAATTTTCTGGACAACTTTTTCATCATATAAATATTACCTAGCTCGATAACCGTTTGATGGATCTACTTCGCTCTCGGCCAGATGGTTCAACTTGTTAATCTAAACGAGAGGACAAACTCCCAGCAAGGCACATTAACGCGTTATAGAGATAAATTTTCTCGAGAACCGTTTGATGAATCTGCTTCGCTCTGGGCAAGTTGGTTAATCTTGTTAATCTAAACGAGAGGACAAACCCCCAGGAAGGCACATTAACGTGTTTGAGCGCTGTGACCGTTCAAACTTTCATAAATTTTCTGGACAACTTTTTCATCATATAAATATTACCTAGCTCGATAACCGTTTGATGGATCTACTTCGCTCTCGGCCAGATGGTTCAACTTGTTAATCTAAACGAGAGGACAAACCCCCAGCAAGGCACATTAACGCGTTATAGAGATAAATTTTCTCGAGAACCGTTTGATGAATCTGCTTCGCTCTGGGCAAGTTGGTTAATCTTGTTAATCTAAAACGAGAGGACAAACCCCCAGGAAGGCACATTAACGCGTTTGAGCGCTGTGACCGTTCAAACTTTCATAAATTTTCTGGACAACTTTTTCATCATATAAATATTACCTAGCTCGATAACCGTTTGATGGATCTACTTCGCTCTCGGCCAGATGGTTCAACTTGTTAATCTAAACGAGAGGACAAACCCCCAGCAAGGCACATTAACGCGTTATAGAGATAAATTTTCTCGAGAACCGTTTGATGAATCTGCTTCGCTCTGGGCAAGTTGGTTCATCTTGTTAATCTAAACGAGAGGACAAACCCCCAGGAAGGCACATTAACGTGTTTGAGCGCTGTGACCGTTCAAACTTTCATAAATTTTCTGGACAACTTTTTCATCATATAAATATTACCTAGCTCGATAACCGTTTGATGGATCTGCTTCGCTCTCGGCCAGATGGGTTCACCTTGTTAATCTAAACGAGAGGACAAACCCCAGCAAGGCACATTAACGCGTTATAGAGATAAATTTTCTCGAGAACCGTTTGATGAATCTGCTTCGCTCTGGGCAAGTTGGTTAATCTTGTTAATCTAAACGAGAGGACAAACCCCCAGGAAGGCACATTAACGTGTTTGAGCGCTGTGACCGTTCAAACTTTCATAAATTTTCTGGACAACTTTTTCATCATCATATAAATATTACCTAGCTCGATAACCGTTTGATGGATCTACTTCGCTCTCGGCCAGATGGTTCAACTTGTTAATCTAAACGAGAGGACAAACCCCAGCAAGGCACATTAACGCGTTATAGAGATAAATTTTCTCGAGAACCGTTTGATGAATCTGCTTCGCTCTGGGCAAGTTGGTTAATCTTGTTAATCTAAACGAGAGGACAAACCCCCAGGAAGGCACATTAACGCGTTTGAGCGCTGTGACCGTTCAAACTTTCATAAATTTTCTGGACAACTTTTTCATCATATAAATATTACCTAGCTCGATAACCGTTTGATGGATCTACTTCTCTCGGCCAGATGGTTCAACTTGTTAATCTAAACGAGAGGACAAACTCCCAGCAAGGCACATTAACGCGTTATAGAGATAAATTTTCTCGAGAACCGTTTGATGAATCTGCTTCGCTCTGGGCAAGTTGGTTCATCTTGTTAATCTAAACGAGAGGACAAACCCCCAGGAAGGCACATTAACGCGTTTGAGCGCTGTGACCGTTCAAACTTTCATAAATTTTCTGGACAACTTTTTCATCATATAAATATTACCTAGCTCGATAACCGTTTGATGGATCTGCTTCCTCCTCGGCAAGATGGTTCACCTTGTTAATCTAAACGAGAGGACAAACTCCCAGCAAGGCACATTAACGCGTTATAGAGATAAATTTTCTCGAGAACCGTTTGATGAATCTGCTTCGCTCTGGGCAAGTTGGTTGATCTTGTTAATCTAAACGAGAGGACAAACCCCCAGGAAGGCACATTAACGTGTTTGAGCGCTGTGACCGTTCAAACTTTCATAAATTTTCTGGACAACTTTTTCATCATATAAATATTACCTAGCTCGATAACCGTTTGATGGATCTACTTCGCTCTCGGCCAGATGGTTCAACTTGTTAATCAAAACGAGAGGACAAACCCCCAGCAAGGCACATTAACGCGTTATAGAGATAAATTTTCTCGAGAACCGTTTGATGAATCTGCTTCGCTCTGGGCAAGTTGGTTAATCTTGTTAATCTAAACGAGAGGACAAACCCCCAGGAAGGCACATTCACGTGTTTGAGCGCTGTGACCGTTCAAACTTCATAAATTTTCTGGACAACTTTTTCATCATATAAATATTACCTAGCTCGATAACCGTTTGATGGATCTGCTTCCTCCTCGGCAAGTGGGTTCACCTTAGGCACATTAACGCGTTTGAGCGCTGTGACCGTTCAAACTTTCATAAATTTTCTGGACAACTTTCTCATCATATAAATATTACCTAGCTCGATAACCGTTTGATGGATCTACTTCGCTCTCGGCCAGATGGTTCAACTTGTTAATCAAAACGAGTGGACAAACCCCCAGCAAGACACATTAACGCGTTAGTAGGTAAACTCGGGTTGTTCCACGCCACTTTAAACCCGCGGGGCATGCACCGCTAATTACTTTCATTTTCTAATTAGGCTTTGTAATTGACGGAATTCCGCTAGGAATGTTGATATTTTGGCCCTGAAATGGTTTCACTCGCATTATGTAGGTAATTATTTTAAAAATTTTGGGAAATTTTACATAATATTTTACTCTAAGTAATTAATGTTCTTAAAGAATGCTGATTAGGCGTGACTTTAAAGCAAATATTCGGAATTTTTGGCACTCACATACATGCTAATAGAATGTGATCTAATGTCTGGAAATTTTTAAATTTCGTTCTTCTAAGAACTTAAGTTTTACGTCACAGCTTTAGCAATGAAAAATCGCATATAAGCAAATGTAAAATAATGTTCGATATTAGTCTCTCCTGCACTTAGGTAAGTATTTTTACTTTGCTTAATATTTATTATATTTTAATATTTGATGTGTCTTATTTTAGTACCTATTGTTAATTCTTTGCCACTTAGATCATTTTTATATTTTGGTGAGTATTTTTATTTAGTGTTATATATTAAATATATTATTTAATATTTTATATGTTTTAGTTGAAAATGGTGTCCGAACTATATGATGTATATGATGTTGTATTTGGTCACCTAAATATTCCCGAGTACATAACACAAAAAATATATTCATCGAAGTTACACAGAAGAGATTTGGAATTTCTAGCAGCCTTCGCTCGTCAGAACGAGAAATATTTTACGTTCGAAGATTTAATTGAAGTACTGGAGGAGTGTAATCCCTATTTTAATGAAGAAACGTCTCAGCTAATTCGCAATGAGTTTGACTGGCTGCGTGAACCATGCAGCGACGTCCCAGCAATGACGTACATGTACGATATAGCCACTAGAAGCGTTTTATCGTTAGATGGTAATATTCCGAAACAAAACGGCAATATAGTTTGGGAACCACCACATGAAAACCCAATACTTAGCAACGAAGAGGTTTGTGATTGTATGGAATGTGACAGAGGTTACGTATATTTCGGCCAAGAGAGGTGTTTATATATTATGGATAATTTGCAGTAAATTATATGTATTGTTGTATAATAAAACATTTTGCTACTTTACAATGTTTATTTATTACTAATGTTACAAGTTATCACCTATTAAATAATTCAATAAAACGTCAACATTATGCTGCGTACACATACTTAATTTATTATTATTATGGAAAAAGCAAGCAGAGTTAGTTTTGTTTAAATTTGGTACATTTTGTAGATATTCTAAATTAATAATATCTAAATCTACATATTTACTTAAATAATCGGCCTTTTGATGACCCTTTACGTATATTGTATCGTAAGATTTACAAATATCAGTTAAGATATGTACAATATTGTTTAAGTCTACGTATCCGTCACTATAATTAATATTTAAATAATTCCTCTCCAACCAT
This sequence comes from Holotrichia oblita, assembly GCA_023690525.1. NCBI lineage: Eukaryota > Metazoa > Arthropoda > Insecta > Coleoptera > Scarabaeidae > Holotrichia > Holotrichia oblita. The sequence continues at coordinate 120,831,568 of CM043016.1, read as the reverse complement.
CGTATTTCCTTTTTCTGTTGTCGTTCTAACCGATGGAAAGGTGTTGCTGGTTTAAACAAAAGGTGTATTGAACGTTTCCCATCTGATATAGTCATCTCTTTAGGTATAAAGTCTCGATTAACAAAACCTTGTATGCTATGACAATAAACGACTCGAAATGTTTCCTATACACTTTTTGACGATGTGTTTCGGAGAGAACTGGTTCCAATATTTTTGCGCAGTTTCTTATACGACGCTGGAACTTTATTCGATCAGCAGCGTAAAACATCCATTCGGAATGTCTATCTTCCTCATCTGACCACATGTGTATTGTTGGAGTATTCGTGAATGAAACATTCATGTTTACATTATTTTCTTAACAGTGCCCTGGATAGGTTCGTACTCAAACACACAATCATGTAGAATGAGACAGTATGCCACTGTGTCCGCACTAAAAGCCACCTTGGACATCATTTCCAGTTTTATATCTACAGTACTGGACTTTACGGCCTCATTTTGTGCGGAACAATCAATTATAAAGACTGCACATTTGTTAAATTTTGAGTAACTCATCAAAGGTTCGCTAGGTTTCCCGTAATAACTTGGTTTGAAAGATGTATACATTCGGTATGCTCTAGCATAACGTTTTTCCGACATATCTATATTCATATCACTGTATGGATAATTTTCCGAATTCAGGTATAATTTCATATTTGTAATGCTACAGTGGTCGAACATGGAAGCATCCGCTTTATAGTTATCTTTTTTACCCTTTTGAAACGCAACAAGAACATAGCGGGGCTTTTCCAGGTTATTACTTGATTTTATCGGCCATATGTCTGTTGTTGTAGCACGTAAGGATGGTAGCTCATACAAATCCCATTTACGGAACGGAATTGATATTGTTTTGCTGTTTTGAACAACGTCCAACAGCTTGAAGCGGATTTCATCATTAACGCTTACATGTGGAACATGCCATTCGATTTTAGTAATTTCAATCGACGCCTTTTTCGTGCCTGCCGCCTCACTATTCTTATAACAATTCGCATTCGTTCTGCTCCTGACAAGTATTAATTCTTGACTAACGTTAATTAGGATACGATTATAATCTTCGAAAAAACCCATTAGAAACTTCATTGGAATACATGCGTTGAACTTAGTATTAGATAATGTAGGCTGTGTATCTTGAAATGGATTCCATCCAGCCATTTGTAACATTTTACTTTCACCATCATTATAAGAAGCCAATGATTTTATTGTTGTTGTAATCCCAGGCTTGTTGCAACGATCGATTTCAACTCCATTAATTTCATATCGAATTTGTTCAAACAGGAATGCATAGGCATTATTCGTTAAACTACAGTCACCTGTTCCTTCGGCATCCTCAACAAAGGTTCCTTCCAAATGTATATAGCTTTCGCTAGGTAGAGTATAAATGTCTTGATGTCGGATACTAAATCGCACTTCATCGTTTAAATTGAAACTATTTGTTGCGGGATAATAAGTGTGATATTCATGCCTGGTTATTGCTTCTTCGAAATTTAGACTTTGTAATATATCTAACTTTTCCATCGTTTATTACTTTCAGTCCAAGAGATTGAAGAAAGCTTTTATTGACCAATGTTAATTGATTAGCGTCACGAGTATGACTAGTATTGCTAATGATAGCGCAGCTGGTTTTATATCTCTGATTAAATGCCAACCCCATTATAATATTTTTTCAATTCCAATCTAATAATAATTTGCTCTCCTCTAAAATCTACGGGTTCACCGTCCTGATCTATCAAGGTTAGAGTTATATTATCAATTCGCGTAGATGATACAGGTAAGTAAATGGCGTGTGGAGGATCGATATTTATTGCATAACCTGGATCTACCTGAGGTGAAAATTCAAATATCGTATGCGATAGATGTGCGTTGTAGTAGGCACCCGTCGTTATACTGCAGCTCACTCTGATCATAGCAACTTTTATAATGTTTACGGGTAAATCCGACTCATGTTTCTTATTGGCTTCTAATACTTTTTCGCTAAAGCCTAGCATGCTCCCAATGGAATCTTTCTTTCTAAAATCAATTTCTAAGGAACTCTCCATCTCACATTTTGAAGTTTGATTGTTAGGTTGTAAAGATAATTTGGCGTTGGGTAATGCATTTTTTAAATATTTTTCAATGTCCGATATCTCATATGCACCAACGGGTATTACAATAACTTTATCGTTATTATAATAGAATTTATTCGCACCGTCAACAATGTTCGCAATAGTGTGATAGGTATGAAAACCTATTAATCCCAAAGCATACTCATATCTAGGATCTAGTTCAATTGGAGGGTGATAGTCTACAGAGATTACGCTGCTGCGACCTGTTAACGTAAATGTATTTGACATGACTGCTAATTAAGCTTAGGAGATGTTCCATTTATAGTTTACTAAAAATCTCAAGCATAAATGGCCACAAATAAATTCCTTATAACTTTGATGGTTACTGTGATTGTACAATATCTCACAATTATTGAAATAATCTACCAATTCCAACGGAGGTTTCAAATTACCAAAGGAATCAAAATAGTGTACTACATTTCCTTCTTTGCAATACGCAACCCAATGAGTACCGCTATTTTGAACTGAATCTAAATTAACGACTGCACACTCCCGTTTGAGTGGTTTTGAAGGTAAAGTATCTCTCATAAAGACACCTCGAAAATAGGGTATATCTCTGGCGAATTTCCTAATATCATGATCTGTCAGAGGTCTCTGTGGCAGTCGATCTATTAGTTTTTTGAAGGCTTTAAATACAATCCCAAACCTTTTCTATACGGTTTAAGATATAGGCCTTCACCTTTTAATGCTATTTCTTCCATCATTTTATTATGTCTTTGCGACTCTTCCAACTTCTTTTGAGCGGATTTAGCTTTATTCACCGCTGTTGCTACTCCAGCAGCACCACCTGCTAGACTTCCTAAAGCACTCAATCCTGCGAATATGGGTATTAGTGGTAACACGCCACCTTGCTTAGGAATGGGAATTATTCTAGGAGTACGTATACGTTTCTTCTCTCCTGCTTCCTTTACAGCGAGCTTGGCTGCGCTCAATGATAGTTTAGAGCCTTCTTTTACATCACCTTTAAATTTTTTCATAATGTCTTTGGCTTTCAGTACTACCGACTTTCTGAACGGCTTCTTTTTCAAACCCATTCCGAGCTTCCGTTTAGCTTTCATAGTGTTTGTAACTGCCCACGCTGCTGCCTTTTCACCAATAGAAGCGTCTTTGGATTTAACACGTGACCAGGCTTGATTTTCTAGAATTAAGTCTGCTTTATGTCTTGCTTTAAGATCTTTATTCTGGGAGTAAGCAATGTCGTGTTCTTTACAAGCTTTATCTAATCCATTAATACCCGGATCCCCTCGTGCAAGACGTTCTTGTAACTTTGTACCAGGACCACAGTACTGATATCCAGGCAAATGTAACTCTATGGGAAGCTTGTTAATCAGCTCGTTAACAAAACCTCTACCTTCTTTAACGATCGACATTTGAATGAATTTATTCTACAAAAGAAATTATATTTATACATGTAATTTTGCATTACAGAATCATTTAACATGCGACTACTGAAACGAAAACATCGTATACAGGTGCTAAATTTAGATGTTGATGATGATGATGGGCGTCATCAGAGGCATGGTGATATACTCCCCGACACTATACGCTGTATTATTTGCGGTCCGTCAAACTGTGGGAAAACGAATGTGATGTTGGCGTTATTGATTGACGAAAACGGTCTCACGTTCGATAATTTATACGTGTACTCTAGGTCCTTATACCAACCAAAATATCAGTTCCTCGAGAAGGTTATGAACTCCTCAGGTATAAAGTATTATGCATACAACGAAAACGAGGAAGTCGTGGACCCCGTAGAAGCGGAAAGGAATTCAGTTTTTATATTCGATGATGTAATATGTGACAAGCAAGATAAAATTAGACTCTACTTTTGCATGGGTAGACACAAAGCGGTGGACAGCTTTTACTTGTGTCAGACCTACTCTCGTATTCCCAAACAGTTAGTTCGTGATAACACCAACTTGCTTATACTCTTCAAGCAAGATGAGATGAATTTGAAACATATATTTGATGATCATATCGGCACAGATATGAGTTTTCAGCAGTTTAAGTCTATGTGTGCAGAGTGCTGGAAAGATAAATATGGGTTTTTGGTAATAGATAGGGACAGAGATATTGACAAAGGTCGATATAAAAAGAACTTTGATTGGTATATATGTTTGTAATTAAATTCTCACTCTTCATTTATACTGCTACTCATGTCGAGGAAGGTTAAAAAAATTAAACGTCAACTACGACAAACTTTTGTATTACTCATTAGCTGTCTGAGCAAGTGCCATTTTATTTATAAACAGTAAAACTAGGAGTTTAAGTTGATAAAATCCTAATAAATCGGTACCTAATAAATCGGTACCTAATAAATCGGTACCTAATAAATCAGTACCTAATAAATCACTACCTAATAAATCACTACCTAATAAATCACTACCTAATAAATCACTACCTGATAAAAAGCTAATAAATACCCGATTGGTACCTGATAGAAGCTGATCCATACCTGATAAAAGCCGCTGTTTAGACCATGAAGGAGGAAAATCGCGAGTTAAAACTCAAAATATTAAAAGCCGCTAGGGCGATACGGAAAAAGCATATGCGGTTGAAATTGGGTCGAGCAGACACTAGCGAGCTATTAGAAAAAACCTTTAAACCTATTGTCGAACCTTTGAAGAAATTAGATTCAACATTCAAGCATGAGGTGGAAGCTATCAAGCAACCTTTAGCTGATATTAAAGAACCGTTATTGGAAATGACGGCCAAGCTTGATACGACAGAGCAACCAAGCACTCCACCTTCTACTCCGCAACAATCATCAATATTACAACCTTATAGAGGTAGTCCTCTTCAAGAATATTTTTTTGCATTTGAGGCTTTACCTAGAAGTTACATACGCGGTCTACTTCAAGCTAAAAGTAAAGCATTTGATACTACCTTTGGTCCGACATTAGATCTACATACAAATCAAATTAAAATGGGTAAAAGCACTATAAATTTCGTTAAAAATGATATAGTAATCAACGAAAAAGCGTATAAAGGTACTGAGGGATTATATGAGTTATTATTTAAAACACAACCGGGCAATTATACCCAGGAAGATGAAGATTCGTATAGAAACATTTTGTTAGACACGCAAGTAACTCGTCGCCACTTTGACTCTGCAAACCAGATGAGGGGTAGCAAAAGCCAGAAGTACAAGAATATAATTAAACCTTTAATAATAGATCATATCTCTGGTGAAGGGCACATGATAGTATCAGATAAACCTTATCAGTATGTATATTGGGATAATGTTAACGAACTGGTGGACCGTCTTAAGCTTCTAACGTCATCTCAAGCCGCTGGAAATACTAGCCACAACAACGAGATTATGTCTATAATCGAGGAATTGAGAGAAGCGGGTGTTGTACAATAAGTATAGATCTATTTCCTGAATGTACATCATTTCAACAATGACTATCGATAAGTTTGGGCGTTTTATTAATCATACTAAAACGAATTTAACCGCAAAGCGAAAGTCTGCAGAGTTCCCGCTAACAGCAGAAGGTGATATTAACGCTGGAAAAAAGCGTATCAGATACGTGTCCGATCCTATCGCTGATCAGGATTGTGCCACTAAGAAATATAGCGATACTAAACTAGCTTCTCTACAGAACAATTTCCTTAAACAAGTGGAAGCGTTAGATACTAAACTTGAAAATTTGAAAACATATTTTCAAAATGAATTCAAAGATCTTAAGGCTATTGTTTACAACGTTCCAATTGAGACATCGTTTGAGATGAAAGTGATAGAAGAAAAAATTAATGATAGATTAGATAAGGAATTTATGAGTATGCGCGACTCTATTCAAAATTGGAGTGGATTAAAAGCAGTTGTATCAGCACCAAATGTTATTGTACAGAATGTAAACCCGATGCAAGAACATCAAGCTGATGCAGTATATCGAAAGAACATGTCTAAACATGTCTAAACATGTCTAAATAGAAAATGTATTAAAAACCACATTCAACTGGCTTTTTTCAAATAGTTTGACTTAGTATGAGTAAGCAGGACGTTGTTAACGAATTACATAGGTCGGCTAGACGAAATTTCCCTAGAAGACGTGTAATAATAAAAGGTTTCGATGATTTATGGCAGGCTGATCTAATGGAATTTCTTCCATACAATCAGGAAAACAAGGGATATAAATATGTTTTAATTGTGATCGATTGCTTTTCTAAATATATATGGACTCAGCCGTTAAAAAACAAAGGTGCGGGCGAAGTGCGGGAAGCTATGTCTAAAATTCTACAAGAGGAGCGATTACCGAGAAATCTACAAACAGACGCGGGGAAGGAGTTTTATAACGAACAATTTAAAAAGCTTATGAAATCATACGAAATTAATCACTACTCCACGTATAGTACTAAGAAAGCATCGATAGTTGAACGAGTTATTCGCACAATCAAGAATATGTTGTATAAAGCGTTTAGCTTAAGAGGCATCTACAAATGGATTGATATTTTGCAAGAAATAACAGCTAAGTACAATAATACGAAGCATAGAACAATCAAAATGAAACCCTGCGACGTCACAGCGAAGAGCAAACATCTTTTGTCTACCGTATATAGCAACATCAAAATTATGGGGAAACATAAATTTAAAGTTGGCGATTGTGTTCGCATCAGTAAATATAAAGGAACATTTGCGAAAGGCTACACGCCAAACTGGTCTGCCGAATTATTTAAAATTAGTAAAGTACAAGTAACCAATCCCGTCACCTACTTGCTGGAAGATATGAGCGGAAGACCTATTCTTGGGGGCTTTTATGAATGGGAAGTTCAACGAGCGAAATATACAGATGTCTACCTTGTTGAAAAAGTACTAAAAAACAAAGGAAACAAAATATACGTTAAGTGGCTTGGTTTTGATAATACTCATAACAGTTGGATAAATAAAAATGAAATATTGTAAATGTATGAGTTTTCTAAACGATTTTTTAATAAAACAAAAATATTATATAACTTGCATTTTATTTAGACATGATAAATATATACATTATATATCAGGACAAAGCTTCTTGCAACCGTAACAATTTCTTCGGGATGGTGGTGGAGCATCGACGTGATCTTTCATCGCCAAAGTATTATAATGCTTGCGGCAAGGAAGGTAATCTTGAAGTGCAACCCTTTTTTGATGGGGTATTAAATGCCATTTCTGCTCTAGGGAAATCCTATTCACTTTTGTTTTTAAGATGTATATCGGTAAAGAAGGAATAATATAGTCGCTTATACCATCCAATCTCCCACAATATGCATCAATCTTTGTTAAAACTGCTTCAATCTTTTCATCCGTAATCTCCATTAGCTTTTATATTTACTTTCCCGTTAGAATACGTATGTCGATATTTACTTTCAACTTCTTCAATGTGTTCTAATCTTATTCGTAGCTCTTCTCGATCCATACTGATTGTATAAGTTCTATATGTGGATAGGAATAGGAAAGCTTAACGAAAACATATTTTCTAACAAAGAAATATATTTTAAAAATATACATAAACCCCAACAATTCTGTTCGAGGACTAGGGAAAAACTTTGTAAAAAACCTAGTCAGGGGTTTAACAACAGTTCATAATTTCAAAATCAAGAAATACAGTATTATAAGTTATATACAAAACTTCTAACATATACATGGTGTTCTGTGAATTTATGTGAGTAGCTAATAATGTTTTAATGCTAGAATATAAATCACCATCCATTTTCGTACAAGATTTTAAAACATGATTATAAAATGATACAAAGTCAGAACTGGCCAATACACTAATTTTCTGATTGATTAATTCTTGAAGATGATATATGTTATTGTATGTCTCCGTTGATAGCACGATTTGCTGCCCTCTACTTGTGAGACGAATAACTTGAATGTCTCGATAAGAACTGGCTTCCATCTGGTGATTGGGACTGCAGCCTTCGGTTTTACAGAATTCTTCCCATTCTTCTTGTGTGAAGAAAATGCATGCGTTCACAGATTTGATTTGTACAATTGGAATGAATCCGGCAGCTGGACTTAGTCCTACGGTAAGCCACTTGGAACCGCTTTTGTTGAGGAAGTATGAAGATTGACCGATGAGTTGTTTTTCACGGGTAATGGCATCTTCTTTGAATTTCAGAGCCTCTTCAAGAAACTTGTTGGATTGTTCAACTATAAAAAGAGAAAAAACATTAAAAATTTATAGAATTATTTTTAAAGGTACTTACTTGATTCCATGTTTTTGTTTGATGTATATACAAGATAAAATATACTATACTAACTTAAAATCTACATATAGTTCCTAATATATACAAAGTAGTGGGTGGTGGTGGTGGTGGTGGTGGTGGTGGTGGTGGTGGGAGTTTGACTGTAACAAAAGAGAATTTGAAGAAATGTTAAAAGTTTTAATCTAATACATACTTACCATGCTTAGTACATTGGTCTGCTAAAATGATGGAATGCCTATGTTTTTTAGCTATAACAAATAAAAAATAAAATTTATGAAAGTTTTAACTTGTACTAACTTATACTTACTTTGATGGTACGCTGTAGTGTCCCCAAGGTAAGGTGTCGGTAAAGCCTGGAACTCTGAACCTCTTGTTGTCAAAGGGGCTCAGGGATATCTTCGACTGCGTGGTGGAATACAGCTGGTGATGGAACGACCTTATTCCCCGCTGCTCATGGGACATCTCCCTTTCCCCCATCAAACAGCTCACATAATCATTAAACGTGATTTGCTGTTTCACCACATATCCCTTCACCCCTTTCGCCTTCTTGATGTCCGTGTCTTGGAATCGACAGGCATACATCTTAGCCCGAAGTCCCACAAATTCCAACAGCAACTTACCGGCACCTTCATCCTTCATTAGTCCAGGAACTTTCTTATTCCTTTGCGGCATGTTATAGGGGTTATTGGCGGGATAATCCGACGTGTCGAAACGGATAATGTTCTGCTTCATGTCACTATACACATCTGGCGTCTCTATCGCGTAAATAAGGGAATCCGTGTCCGTATAGCAGAGTTTACACTTATTATTATTATAAAAGTTTTTCATAAAATTATAGTAAAAGTCATACAATATAGTTTTTGAAATATCTAACACACACATGCCGACATAAATAGGTTTATCAAACAACAGTTCACTTTTAAATAGTTCTATTGCCACTAGGTTTTCATTGAAAATAGTACTACACTTAAAATTTGGTTTTGCTATTAAAGCCTCCGCCCCGTATCGTCCCTCCCATTTGCCAACCAATTTAATATCCCGTCGGAGCCTTACGTTTTCCATATTTTTCCCGAAAACCGCGTTATTCATAAGTTTGAACAGATTTTTTCAAACTCATTCTTCGCATTTTGCCGCAACGTGGTATTCAGGTCGATATATGGCTTTAGCCACGCACTCTGTTTAAATTGTAATGCACGGTGTATATTCGTGATCACAAGTCCCTCACAAACATATTGTTTTAAGTTTCTGTAGTGGACTACATAATTCTTCTTACCGTAGAGCGTGGCCAACATCTTTTCCTCCTTGCTACCAGGCGGTTTTGTTTTTTCTGGGGCCATCGGGAGGTCGCTGTGCCTGTCGTGGATATGTTGCGGGTACTCCAGATCCACTTCCAGTATATATCCTATTCGTCGGCTACGTCATAATTTAAATTTTCCAGATCCTCTACCCATTCTAAACCACCATACGGCAGGTACTGCGACATTGCCCATGAGTACATGGCATTGATGTCGTAGTACATCAAGTACGTACTCGGCTGGTTGGGATCGTAATCAGCCATGTACTTATTATTTGCTTTTCCATACCTGGCCGAACACTGCGTCATACCTCCTCGGATACCACTCTCCAGAAACATTAACATATCCACATCCTGCAACGTGTCCAGTTCCACACCAGTATGCTTCAGCATGACGTCCCACGCCAAGCCCGGAGCCGTGTAGTAATGCGCCGCGTCCAGCCCATAATTCGCCATGCAGCTGCTGCGGAAATTTTCGAATATGTCCGCAAGCAACAAAACATCGGTCTTCATATAAAGATCGGAGTATTCCCCTATAGTCTGGCAATTAAACTCGCGCCATACCATCTGCGCATGCTGATAATCTTCAGGTGTAATTGGAGTGTTGGTTAAGTCGTTTATGAACGCATCAATGGATGGTAGATGTTGTTCATTTAACTTCTCCAACGAAGACATGTAACTATAGGGGAATACTCCTTTCCTCTTCAGCAGGGTGGTATCTACTTGGAATTGACTGTCCAATATGGGATATGCGTTTAGATAGGAGGCCAGCTTCTCCAGGGACGAGGCCATAAATCTGAAGGAGTCTATAAATTTAAATTTTACTTCAGAATCGCCCAAAGTTAATACCATGGCAACGTATTGTTCAGTATTGTTGGGTATAATTTTCACGTTTCCTGCAGCTGCCAACTCCTCTACTAACAGGTGGCCGTCGTACCCGGAGAGGTTGTGAAACACCACGGGAATGGTTTTGGTATCCCGAAATTCCAGGTTACATTCCACGTGAGCTGCGCCTCTGCAAACAAATAATTTAATTATTATTATTTTTTAATTAAAATATTATTGCAACATACCTGTATTTTCCAGTTACGTGGCAATGATCCCGAACCCGTTCCTGACCAAGTGGCTTCTCGCAGATGTGACAGACGGGGGAAGTGGTATACTGTCGGTATTGTTCGCGAGATAATTTGTCCATCGGAATAGGGCACCAATAAACAGTCTCAACGTTCTCCCTGATTTCGTTAAGTTCGCGCACTAACCACTCCGCACTGTCATTACCTCTATAGCTACGGTAATATGATAGGGTATCGTCGTAGCTACATTTAAAATAATAAGCTGTACTATATGGGACGTGTTTATGTGTTTTTTTATTGTCTAACGTGGGTTGCACTAAACATTCAAAGTCAGCATACACAATAAATGGCGCTGTTAACTTGTTTTTATAATTTTTAAATTTAATTGTTTTTTCGTCAGGGAACGACACCTTACATTCGTTAATGTTAGCGCAATTTAGTTCATGCCGGCGCAGATTATCTTCTGTGTAAAAATAAGAAAGACATCTATCACAGAAGAATTTTTTTTTGTATGTATTCATAGTCAGTTGCTTTGAAACTAAACGTGAAAGATCTTTTATCCACACGTAGTGGCTCTTATCGCGGTTTTGAATTAAAAGTAAATTGACATGTCTATCTTTCTTATTTTTACACAGACGATTCGGGACGCACTTTAGTTTTTTATCGCACACGTACACATTCACACTAATATTATTTTGTTTTTCAAATTTAGAAATGTCAGCACGTTGTATTGGGAATGAAATGCCGTCAACATTCAAAACATTGTAGTAATGGGGGTAACTGGATGTACGGTCCGGGTGACGTTGTCCATCTACGGGGTACAGAGCGGAGACCACCGCCCAAGCAAAGCAAGCGTCATCCTTATTGCGTACGTTAATGCAGGCGCACTTTCGTGCTATTTTGGGTGGTAGAGGTAGATAGGAACCAACACGTTGCGGATTGTGGTGGTTAATGTTGACGTTTAAATCGACAACTGCATCCAACGCCCACCCACTATCACGTTCCTACAATATTAAATTAGTTAAGTATTATAAAAAATAATACAGAATTAACTTACTTGAAATTCCTCCAGCTCCTTCAAAATAACCTCCTTGACGTGTTCGTCATACCACTCCCCCAAATCACTCTCCAAATTCACGGGTCTATTACGGGTCGCAATATGTTTTAATTCAACGCGATCTAGCACCTTAAATCTCCCGGTGAAGATCACGTTGACTTTTAAGAATCGAACCTTCTTCAATTCGTCGGCGATACGTTCCAACACCATGTTTCGTGCGTCGTCCAGGAAGTTTCTAGGATCCACATGACGCAGATTAACAATACAACCTGTCCGAATTCTACTTGCAAAGGCTGATTGTACATCAAGCCAGCGGATCCTATCCTCCTCCCGAACTTCACCGCCTCCATGAACATGGAACGTCTCGAACAAGGTCCGGTATCCCAACATGCGGCATATCGCCGCCTGCAACTTACTCTTCTCCCCAACATTCTGCGCTGTCATCAGAGCGCTGTTGAGAAGCTGCAGGTTTAGCGAGCAAAGTTGGATATATGGTTCCACATTCTCGCCTCTTCGGAGGTTGGCAACTACGCGCTCCATTGCTTGAATCATATTCACTGTTTCAGATGCCATTTTCAACTAAAACATATAAAATATTAAATAATATATTTAATATATAACACTAAATAAAAATACTCACCAAAATATAACAATGAAGAAGAAGAAATGAAAAGATTTATATGTCGGAAAGAATTGGCGAATGCTAAAATAAAACACGTCAAATATTAAAAAATATTGAATAATATATTAAGCAATATATTATGTATTTAATAAATTAATAAATTCATTAAATAAAAAGCAAAATAATGTACTCACCTAAATATCGTTGTTGAAAGACGGTTTGTATGTTGCTATAACTTAGCGTATACTAATAAAAATCCAGTCAAAAATTCTTCTTTTATAGTTAACTATAATTAGAACTTGCTCCGAAAATTATTACGTCAGTAATTACTTATGTATTGTCAAATCTACATTTTCAAAATTATTTTCCAAAACAACCTTGGTGATAATGAAATAGTTTGCACATAGAAGTAAATTCCTTCGCGGGGTCAACCATTATAATTAGAAGTAATTAGCAGCGTTCCACATTCCACATTCCAACGGTGACGTTAAAGCCATTAGACATAATTCGGTTATATGTATTGTTACCATGCTGTGTCCATGTATAATGTATTTCTTAAATTCTTAGTTGTTAATCTAAATCAGGGGACAAACCCCCAGGAAGGCACATTAACGCGTTTGCGCGCTGTGACCGTTCAAACTTTCATAAATTTTCTGGACAACTTTTTCATCATATAAATATTACCTAGCTCGATAACCGTTTGATTTAATCAAAACGAGAGGACAAACCCCAGCAAGGCACATTAACGCGTTATAGAGATAAATTTTCTCGAGAACCGTTTGATGAATCTGCTTCGCTCTGGGCAAGTTGGTTAATCTTGTTAATCTAAACGAGAGGACAAACCCCCAGGAAGGCACATTAACGTGTTTGAGCGCTGTGACCGTTCAAACTTTCATAAATTTTCTGGACAACTTTTTCATCATATAAATATTACCTAGCTCGATAACCGTTTGATGGATCTACTTCGCTCTCGGCCAGATGGTTCAACTTGTTAATCTAAACGAGAGGACAAACTCCCAGCAAGGCACATTAACGCGTTATAGAGATAAATTTTCTCGAGAACCGTTTGATGAATCTGCTTCGCTCTGGGCAAGTTGGTTAATCTTGTTAATCTAAACGAGAGGACAAACCCCCAGGAAGGCACATTAACGTGTTTGAGCGCTGTGACCGTTCAAACTTTCAAACTTTTAAATTTTCTGGACAACTTTTTCATCATATAAATATTACCTAGCTCGATAACCGTTTGATGGATCTACTTCGCTCTCGGCCAGATGGTTCAACTTGTTAATCAAAACGAGAGGACAAAACCCCAGCAAGGCACATTAACGCGTTATAGAGATAAATTTTCTCGAGAACCGTTTGATGAATCTGCTTCGCTCTGGGCAAGTTGGTTCATCTTGTTAATCTAAACGAGAGGACAAACCCCCAGGAAGGCACATTAACGCGTTTGAGCGCTGTGACCGTTCAAACTTTCATAAATTTTCTGGACAACTTTTTCATCATATAAATATTACCTAGCTCGATAACCGTTTGATGGATCTACTTCGCTCTCGGCCAGATGGTTCAACTTGTTAATCAAAAGCGAGAGGCCAAACTCCCAGCAAGGCACATTAACGCGTTATAGAGATAAATTTTCTCGAGAACCGTTTGATGAATCTGCTTCGCTCTGGGCAAGTTGGTTGATCTTGTTAATCTAAACGAGAGGACAAACCCCCAGGAAGGCACATTAACGTGTTTGAGCGCTGTGACCGTTCAAACTTTCATAAATTTTCTGGACAACTTTTTCATCATATAAATATTACCTAGCTCGATAACCGTTTGATGGATCTACTTCGCTCTCGGCCAGATGGTTCAACTTGTTAATCAAAACGAGAGGACAAACCCCCAGCAAGGCACATTAACGCGTTATAGAGATAAATTTTCTCGAGAACCGTTTGATGAATCTGCTTCGCTCTGGGCAAGTTGGTTAATCTTGTTAATCTAAACGAGAGGACAAACCCCCAGGAAGGCACATTAACGTGTTTGAGCGCTGTGACCGTTCAAACTTTCATAAATTTTCTGGACAACTTTTTCATCATATAAATATTACCTAGCTCGATAACCGTTTGATGGATCTACTTCGCTCTCGGCCAGATGGTTCAACTTGTTAATCTAAACGAGAGGACAAACCCCAGCGGCACATTAACGCGTTATAGAGATAAATTTTCTCGAGAACCGTTTGATGAATCTGCTTCGCTCTGGGCAAGTTGGTTAATCTTGTTAATCTAAACGAGAGGACAAACCCCCAGGAAGGCACATTAACGCGTTTGAGCGCTGTGACCGTTCAAACTTTCATAAATTTTCTGGACAACTTTTTCATCATATAAATATTACCTAGCTCGATAACCGTTTGATGGATCTACTTCGCTCTCGGCCAGATGGTTCAACTTGTTAATCAAAACGAGAGGACAAACCCCCAGCAAGGCACATTAACGCGTTATAGAGATAAATTTTCTCGAGAACCGTTTGATGAATCTGCTTCGCTCTGGGCAAGTTGGTTAATCTTGTTAATCTAAACGAGAGGACAAACCCCCAGGAAGGCACATTAACGCGTTTGAGCGCTGTGACCGTTCAAACTTTCATAAATTTTCTGGACAACTTTTTCATCATATAAATATTACCTAGCTCGATAACCGTTTGATGGATCTACTTCGCTCTCGGCCAGATGGTTCAACTTGTTAATCTAAACGAGAGGACAAACCCCCAGCAAGGCACATTAACGCGTTATAGAGATAAATTTTCTCGAGAACCGTTTGATGAATCTGCTTCGCTCTGGGCAAGTTGGTTAATCTTGTTAATCTAAACGAGAGGACAAACCCCCAGGAAGGCACATTAACGCGTTTGAGCGCTGTGACCGTTCAAACTTTCATAAATTTTCTGGACAACTTTTTCATCATATAAATATTACCTAGCTCGATAACCGTTTGATGGATCTACTTCGCTCTCGGCCAGATGGTTCAACTTGTTAATCTAAACGAGAGGACAAACCCCCAGCAAGGCACATTAACGCGTTATAGAGATAAATTTTCTCGAGAACCGTTTGATGAATCTGCTTCGCTCTGGGCAAGTTGGTTAATCTTGTTAATCTAAACGAGAGGACAAACCCCCAGGAAGGCACATTAACGCGTTTGAGCGCTGTGACCGTTCAAACTTTCATAAATTTTCTGGACAACTTTTTCATCATATAAATATTACCTAGCTCGATAACCGTTTGATGGATCTACTTCGCTCTCGGCCAGATGGTTCAACTTGTTAATCTAAACGAGAGGACAAACCCCCAGCAAGGCACATTAACGCGTTATAGAGATAAATTTTCTCGAGAACCGTTTGATGAATCTGCTTCGCTCTGGGCAAGTTGGTTAATCTTGTTAATCTAAACGAGAGGACAAACCCCCAGGAAGGCACATTAACGCGTTTGAGCGCTGTGACCGTTCAAACTTTCATAAATTTTCTGGACAACTTTTTCATCATATAAATATTACCTAGCTCGATAACCGTTTGATGGATCTACTTCGCTCTCGGCCAGATGGTTCAACTTGTTAATCTAAACGAGAGGACAAACCCCAGCAAGGCACATTAACGCGTTATAGAGATAAATTTTCTCGAGAACCGTTTGATGAATCTGCTTCGCTCTGGGCAAGTTGGTTAATCTTGTTAATCTAAACGAGAGGACAAACCCCCAGGAAGGCACATTAACGCGTTTGAGCGCTGTGACCGTTCAAACTTTCATAAATTTTCTGGACAACTTTTTCATCATATAAATATTACCTAGCTCGATAACCGTTTGATGGATCTACTTCGCTCTCGGCCAGATGGTTCAACTTGTTAATCTAAACGAGAGGACAAACCCCCAGCAAGGCACATTAACGCGTTATAGAGATAAATTTTCTCGAGAACCGTTTGATGAATCTGCTTCGCTCTGGGCAAGTTGGTTAATCTTGTTAATCTAAACGAGAGGACAAACCCCCAGGAAGGCACATTAACGCGTTTGAGCGCTGTGACCGTTCAAACTTTCATAAATTTTCTGGACAACTTTTTCATCATATAAATATTACCTAGCTCGATAACCGTTTGATGGATCTACTTCGCTCTCGGCCAGATGGTTCAACTTGTTAATCTTGTTAAAAACGAGAGGACAAACCCCAGCAAGGCACATTAACGCGTTATAGAGATAAATTTTCTCGAGAACCGTTTGATGAATCTGCTTCGCTCTGGGCAAGTTGGTTAATCTTGTTAATCTAAACGAGAGGACAAACCCCCAGGAAGGCACATTAACGTGTTTGAGCGCTGTGACCGTTCAAACTTTCATAAATTTTCTGGACAACTTTTTCATCATATAAATATTACCTAGCTCGATAACCGTTTGATGGATCTACTTCGCTCTCGGCCAGATGGTTCAACTTGTTAATCAAAACGAGAGGACAAACCCCCAGCAAGGCACATTAACGCGTTATAGAGATAAATTTTCTCGAGAACCGTTTGATGAATCTGCTTCGCTCTGGGCAAGTTGGTTAATCTTGTTAATCTAAACGAGAGGACAAACCCCCAGGAAGGCACATTAACGCGTTTGAGCGCTGTGACCGTTCAAACTTTCATAAATTTTCTGGACAACTTTTTCATCATATAAATATTACCTAGCTCGATAACCGTTTGATGGATCTACTTCGCTCTCGGCCAGATGGTTCAACTTGTTAATCTAAACGAGAGGACAAACCCCAGCAAGGCACATTAACGCGTTATAGAGATAAATTTTCTCGAGAACCGTTTGATGAATCTGCTTCGCTCTGGGCAAGTTGGTTAATCTTGTTAATCTAAACGAGAGGACAAACCCCCAGGAAGGCACATTAACGCGTTTGAGCGCTGTGACCGTTCAAACTTTCATAAATTTTCTGGACAACTTTTTCATCATATAAATATTACCTAGCTCGATAACCGTTTGATGGATCTACTTCGCTCTCGGCCAGATGGTTCAACTTGTTAATAAACGAGAGGACAAACCCCAGCAAGGCACATTAACGCGTTATAGAGATAAATTTTCTCGAGAACCGTTTGATGAATCTGCTTCGCTCTGGGCAAGTTGGTTAATCTTGTTAATCTAAACGAGAGGACAAACCCCCAGGAAGGCACATTAACGCGTTTGAGCGCTGTGACCGTTCAAACTTTCATAAATTTTCTGGACAACTTTTTCATCATATAAATATTACCTAGCTCGATAACCGTTTGATGGATCTACTTCGCTCTCGGCCAGATGGTTCAACTTGTTAATCAAAACGAGAGGACAAACCCCCAGCAAGGCACATTAACGCGTTATAGAGATAAATTTTCTCGAGAACCGTTTGATGAATCTGCTTCGCTCTGGGCAAGTTGGTTAATCTTGTTAATCTAAACGAGAGGACAAACCCCCAGGAAGGCACATTAACGCGTTTGAGCGCTGTGACCGTTCAAACTTTCATAAATTTTCTGGACAACTTTTTCATCATATAAATATTACCTAGCTCGATAACCGTTTGATGGATCTACTTCGCTCTCGGCCAGATGGTTCAACTTGTTAATCTAAACGAGAGGACAAACCCCCAGCAAGGCACATTAACGCGTTATAGAGATAAATTTTCTCGAGAACCGTTTGATGAATCTGCTTCGCTCTGGGCAAGTTGGTTAATCTTGTTAATCTAAACGAGAGGACAAACCCCCAGGAAGGCACATTAACGCGTTTGAGCGCTGTGACCGTTCAAACTTTCATAAATTTTCTGGACAACTTTTTCATCATATAAATATTACCTAGCTCGATAACCGTTTGATGGATCTACTTCGCTCTCGGCCAGATGGTTCAACTTGTTAATCTAAACGAGAGGACAAACTCCCAGCAAGGCACATTAACGCGTTATAGAGATAAATTTTCTCGAGAACCGTTTGATGAATCTGCTTCGCTCTGGGCAAGTTGGTTAATCTTGTTAATCTAAACGAGAGGACAAACCCCCAGGAAGGCACATTAACGCGTTTGAGCGCTGTGACCGTTCAAACTTTCATAAATTTTCTGGACAACTTTTTCATCATATAAATATTACCTAGCTCGATAACCGTTTGATGGATCTACTTCGCTCTCGGCCAGATGGTTCAACTTGTTAATCTAAACGAGAGGACAAACCCCCAGCAAGGCACATTAACGCGTTATAGAGATAAATTTTCTCGAGAACCGTTTGATGAATCTGCTTCGCTCTGGGCAAGTTGGTTAATCTTGTTAATCTAAACGAGAGGACAAACCCCCAGGAAGGCACATTAACGTGTTTGAGCGCTGTGACCGTTCAAACTTTCATAAATTTTCTGGACAACTTTTTCATCATATAAATATTACCTAGCTCGATAACCGTTTGATGGATCTACTTCGCTCTCGGCCAGATGGTTCAACTTGTTAATCTAAACGAGAGGACAAACCCCCAGCAAGGCACATTAACGCGTTATAGAGATAAATTTTCTCGAGAACCGTTTGATGAATCTGCTTCGCTCTGGGCAAGTTGGTTAATCTTGTTAATCTAAACGAGAGGACAAACCCCCAGGAAGGCACATTAACGCGTTTGAGCGCTGTGACCGTTCAAACTTTCATAAATTTTCTGGACAACTTTTTCATCATATAAATATTACCTAGCTCGATAACCGTTTGATGGATCTACTTCGCTCTCGGCCAGATGGTTCAACTTGTTAATCTAAACGAGAGGACAAACCCCCAGCAAGGCACATTAACGCGTTATAGAGATAAATTTCTCGAGAACCGTTTGATGAATCTGCTTCGCTCTGGGCAAGTTGGTTAATCTTGTTAATCTAAACGAGAGGACAAACCCCCAGGAAGGCACATTAACGCGTTTGAGCGCTGTGACCGTTCAAACTTTCATAAATTTTCTGGACAACTTTTTCATCATATAAATATTACCTAGCTCGATAACCGTTTGATGGATCTACTTCGCTCTCGGCCAGATGGTTCAACTTGTTAATCTAAACGAGAGGACAAACCCCCAGCAAGGCACATTAACGCGTTATAGAGATAAATTTTCTCGAGAACCGTTTGATGAATCTGCTTCGCTCTGGGCAAGTTGGTTAATCTTGTTAATCTAAACGAGAGGACAAACCCCCAGGAAGGCACATTAACGCGTTTGAGCGCTGTGACCGTTCAAACTTTCATAAATTTTCTGGACAACTTTTTCATCATATAAATATTACCTAGCTCGATAACCGTTTGATGGATCTACTTCGCTCTCGGATGGATCTACTTCGCTCTCGGCAGATGGTTCAGATGGTTCAACTTGTTAATCTAAACGAGAGGACAAACCCCCAGCAAGGCACATTAACGCGTTATAGAGATAAATTTTCTCGAGAACCGTTTGATGAATCTGCTTCGCTCTGGGCAAGTTGGTTAATCTTGTTAATCTAAACGAGAGGACAAACCCCCAGGAAGGCACATTAACGCGTTTGAGCGCTGTGACCGTTCAAACTTTCATAAATTTTCTGGACAACTTTTTCATCATATAAATATTACCTAGCTCGATAACCGTTTGATGGATCTACTTCGCTCTCGGCCAGATGGTTCAACTTGTTAATCTAAACGAGAGGACAAACCCCCAGCAAGGCACATTAACGCGTTATAGAGATAAATTTTCTCGAGAACCGTTTGATGAATCTGCTTCGCTCTGGGCAAGTTGGTTAATCTTGTTAATCTAAACGAGAGGACAAACCCCCAGGAAGGCACATTAACGCGTTTGAGCGCTGTGACCGTTCAAACTTTCATAAATTTTCTGGACAACTTTTTCATCATATAAATATTACCTAGCTCGATAACCGTTTGATGGATCTACTTCGCTCTCGGCCAGATGGTTCAACTTGTTAATCTAAACGAGAGGACAAACCCCAGCAAGGCACATTAACGCGTTATAGAGATAAATTTTCTCGAGAACCGTTTGATGAATCTGCTTGCTCTGGGCAAGTTCGCTCTGGGCAAGTTGGTTAGATCTTGTTAATCTAAGTTGGTTAATCTTGTTAATCTAAAGAGGACAAACCCCCAGGAAGGCACATTAACGCGTTTGAGCGCTGTGACCGTTCAAACTTTCATAAATTTTCTGGACAACTTTTTCATCATATAAATATTACCTAGCTCGATAACCGTTTGATGGATCTACTTCGCTCTCGGCCAGATGGTTCAACTTGTTAATCTAAACGAGAGGACAAACTCCAGCAGCAAGGCACATTAACGCGTTATAGAGATAAATTTTCTCGAGAACCGTTTGATGAATCTGCTTCGCTCTGGGCAAGTTGGTTAATCTTGTTAATCTAAACGAGAGGACAAACCCCCAGGAAGGCACATTAACGTGTTTGAGCGCTGTGACCGTTCAAACTTTCATAAATTTTCTGGACAACTTTTTCATCATATAAATATTACCTAGCTCGATAACCGTTTGATGGATCTACTTCGCTCTCGGCCAGATGGTTCAACTTGTTAATCTAAACGAGAGGACAAACCCCCAGCAAGGCACATTAACGCGTTATAGAGATAAATTTTCTCGAGAACCGTTTGATGAATCTGCTTCGCTCTGGGCAAGTTGGTTAATCTTGTTAATCTAAACGAGAGGACAAACCCCCAGGAAGGCACATTAACGCGTTTGAGCGCTGTGACCGTTCAAACTTTCATAAATTTTCTGGACAACTTTTTCATCATATAAATATTACCTAGCTCGATAAACCGTTTGATGGATCTGCTTCGCTCTCGGCCAGATGGTTCAACTTGTTAATCTAAACGAGAGGACAAACCCCAGCAAGGCACATTAACGCGTTATAGAGATAAATTTTCTCGAGAACCGTTTGATGAATCTGCTTCGCTCTGGGCAAGTTGGTTAATCTTGTTAATCTAAACGAGAGGACAAACCCCCAGGAAGGCACATTAACGCGTTTGAGCGCTGTGACCGTTCAAACTTTCATAAATTTTCTGGACAACTTTTTCATCATATAAATATTACCTAGCTCGATAACCGTTTGATGGATCTACTTCGCTCTCGGCCAGATGGTTCAACTTGTTAATCTAAACGAGAGGACAAACCCCAGCAAGGCACATTAACGCGTTATAGAGATAAATTTTCTCGAGAACCGTTTGATGAATCTGCTTCGCTCTGGGCAAGTTGGTTAATCTTGTTAATCTAAACGAGAGGACAAACCCCCAGGAAGGCACATTAACGCGTTTGAGCGCTGTGACCGTTCAAACTTTCATAAATTTTCTGGACAACTTTTTCATCATATAAATATTACCTAGCTCGATAACCGTTTGATGGATCTACTTCGCTCTCGGCCAGATGGTTCAACTTGTTAATCTAAACGAGAGGACAAACCCCCAGCAAGGCACATTAACGCGTTATAGAGATAAATTTTCTCGAGAACCGTTTGATGAATCTGCTTCGCTCTGGGCAAGTTGGTTAATCTTGTTAATCTAAACGAGAGGACAAACCCCCAGGAAGGCACATTAACGCGTTTGAGCGCTGTGACCGTTCAAACTTTCATAAATTTTCTGGACAACTTTTTCATCATATAAATATTACCTAGCTCGATAACCGTTTGATGGATCTACTTCGCTCTCGGCCAGATGGTTCAACTTGTTAATCTAAACGAGAGGACAAACCCCCAGCAAGGCACATTAACGCGTTATAGAGATAAATTTTCTCGAGAACCGTTTGATGAATCTGCTTCGCTCTGGGCAAGTTGGTTAATCTTGTTAATCTAAACGAGAGGACAAACCCCCAGGAAGGCACATTAACGCGTTTGAGCGCTGTGACCGTTCAAACTTTCATAAATTTTCTGGACAACTTTTTCATCATATAAATATTACCTAGCTCGATAACCGTTTGATGGATCTACTTCGCTCTCGGCCAGATGGTTCAACTTGTTAATCTAAACGAGAGGACAAACCCCCAGCAAGGCACATTAACGCGTTATAGAGATAAATTTTCTCGAGAACCGTTTGATGAATCTGCTTCGCTCTGGGCAAGTTGGTTAATCTTGTTAATCTAAACGAGAGGACAAACCCCCAGGAAGGCACATTAACGCGTTTGAGCGCTGTGACCGTTCAAACTTTCATAAATTTTCTGGACAACTTTTTCATCATATAAATATTACCTAGCTCGATAACCGTTTGATGGATCTACTTCGCTCTCGGCCAGATGGTTCAACTTGTTAATCTAAACGAGAGGACAAACCCCCAGCAAGGCACATTAACGCGTTATAGAGATAAATTTTCTCGAGAACCGTTTGATGAATCTGCTTCGCTCTGGGCAAGTTGGTTAATCTTGTTAATCTAAACGAGAGGACAAACCCCCAGGAAGGCACATTAACGCGTTTGAGCGCTGTGACCGTTCAAACTTTCATAAATTTTCTGGACAACTTTTTCATCATATAAATATTACCTAGCTCGATAACCGTTTGATGGATCTACTTCGCTCTCGGCCAGATGGTTCAACTTGTTAATCTAAACGAGAGGACAAACCCCAGCAAGGCACATTAACGCGTTATAGAGATAAATTTTCTCGAGAACCGTTTGATGAATCTGCTTCGCTCTGGGCAAGTTGGTTAATCTTGTTAATCTAAACGAGAGGACAAACCCCCAGGAAGGCACATTAACGCGTTTGAGCGCTGTGACCGTTCAAACTTTCATAAATTTTCTGGACAACTTTTTCATCATATAAATATTACCTAGCTCGATAACCGTTTGATGGATCTACTTCGCTCTCGGCCAGATGGTTCAACTTGTTAATCTAAACGAGAGGACAAAACCCCAGCAAGGCACATTAACGCGTTATAGAGATAAATTTTCTCGAGAACCGTTTGATGAATCTGCTTCGCTCTGGGCAAGTTGGTTAATCTTGTTAATCTAAACGAGAGGACAAACCCCCAGGAAGGCACATTAACGCGTTTGAGCGCTGTGACCGTTCAAACTTTCATAAATTTTCTGGACAACTTTTTCATCATATAAATATTACCTAGCTCGATAACCGTTTGATGGATCTACTTCGCTCTCGGCCAGATGGTTCAACTTGTTAATCTAAACGAGAGGACAAACCCCCAGCAAGGCACATTAACGCGTTATAGAGATAAATTTTCTCGAGAACCGTTTGATGAATCTGCTTCGCTCTGGGCAAGTTGGTTAATCTTGTTAATCTAAACGAGAGGACAAACCCCCAGGAAGGCACATTAACGCGTTTGAGCGCTGTGACCGTTCAAACTTTCATAAATTTTCTGGACAACTTTTTCATCATATAAATATTACCTAGCTCGATAACCGTTTGATGGATCTACTTCGCTCTCGGCCAGATGGTTCAACTTGTTAATCTAAACGAGAGGACAAACCCCCAGCAAGGCACATTAACGCGTTATAGAGATAAATTTTCTCGAGAACCGTTTGATGAATCTGCTTCGCTCTGGGCAAGTTGGTTAATCTTGTTAATCTAAACGAGAGGACAAACCCCCAGGAAGGCACATTAACGCGTTTGAGCGCTGTGACCGTTCAAACTTTCATAAATTTTCTGGACAACTTTTTCATCATATAAATATTACCTAGCTCGATAACCGTTTGATGGATCTACTTCGCTCTCGGCCAGATGGTTCAACTTGTTAATCTAAACGAGAGGACAAACCCCCAGCAAGGCACATTAACGCGTTATAGAGATAAATTTTCTCGAGAACCGTTTGATGAATCTGCTTCGCTCTGGGCAAGTTGGTTAATCTTGTTAATCTAAACGAGAGGACAAACCCCCAGGAAGGCACATTAACGCGTTTGAGCGCTGTGACCGTTCAAACTTTCATAAATTTTCTGGACAACTTTTTCATCATATAAATATTACCTAGCTCGATAACCGTTTGATGGATCTACTTCGCTCTCGGCCAGATGGTTCAACTTGTTAATCTAAACGAGAGGACAAACCCCCAGCAAGGCACATTAACGCGTTATAGAGATAAATTTTCTCGAGAACCGTTTGATGAATCTGCTTCGCTCTGGGCAAGTTGGTTCATCTTGTTAATCTAAACGAGAGGACAAACCCCCAGGAAGGCACATTAACGCGTTTGAGCGCTGTGACCGTTCAAACTTTCATAAATTTTCTGGACAACTTTTTCATCATATAAATATTACCTAGCTCGATAACCGTTTGATGGATCTACTTCGCTCTCGGCCAGATGGTTCAACTTGTTAATCTAAACGAGAGGACAAACCCCCAGCAAGGCACATTAACGCGTTATAGAGATAAATTTTCTCGAGAACCGTTTGATGAATCTGCTTCGCTCTGGGCAAGTTGGTTAATCTTGTTAATCTAAACGAGAGGACAAACCCCCAGGAAGGCACATTAACGCGTTTGAGCGCTGTGACCGTTCAAACTTTCATAAATTTTCTGGACAACTTTTTCATCATATAAATATTACCTAGCTCGATAACCGTTTGATGGATCTACTTCGCTCTCGGCCAGATGGTTCAACTTGTTAATCTAAACGAGAGGACAAACCCCCAGCAAGGCACATTAACGCGTTATAGAGATAAATTTTCTCGAGAACCGTTTGATGAATCTGCTTCGCTCTGGGCAAGTTGGTTAATCTTGTTAATCTAAACGAGAGGACAAACCCCCAGGAAGGCACATTAACGCGTTTGAGCGCTGTGACCGTTCAAACTTTCATAAATTTTCTGGACAACTTTTTCATCATATAAATATTACCTAGCTCGATAACCGTTTGATGGATCTACTTCGCTCTCGGCCAGATGGTTCAACTTGTTAATCTAAACGAGAGGACAAACCCCAGCAAGGCACATTAACGCGTTATAGAGATAAATTTTCTCGAGAACCGTTTGATGAATCTGCTTCGCTCTGGGCAAGTTGGTTAATCTTGTTAATCTAAACGAGAGGACAAACCCCCAGGAAGGCACATTAACGCGTTTGAGCGCTGTGACCGTTCAAACTTTCATAAATTTTCTGGACAACTTTTTCATCATATAAATATTACCTAGCTCGATAACCGTTTGATGGATCTACTTCGCTCTCGGCCAGATGGTTCAACTTGTTAATCTAAACGAGAGGACAAACCCCCAGCAAGGCACATTAACGCGTTATAGAGATAAATTTTCTCGAGAACCGTTTGATGAATCTGCTTCGCTCTGGGCAAGTTGGTTGATCTTGTTAATCTAAACGAGAGGACAAACCCCCAGGAAGGCACATTAACGCGTTTGAGCGCTGTGACCGTTCAAACTTTCATAAATTTTCTGGACAACTTTTTCATCATATAAATATTACCTAGCTCGATAACCGTTTGATGGATCTACTTCGCTCTCGGCCAGATGGTTCAACTTGTTAATCTAAACGAGAGGACAAACCCCCAGCAAGGCACATTAACGCGTTATAGAGATAAATTTTCTCGAGAACCGTTTGATGAATCTGCTTCGCTCTGGGCAAGTTGGTTAATCTTGTTAATCTAAACGAGAGGACAAACCCCCAGGAAGGCACATTAACGCGTTTGAGCGCTGTGACCGTTCAAACTTTCATAAATTTTCTGGACAACTTTTTCATCATATAAATATTACCTAGCTCGATAACCGTTTGATGGATCTACTTCGCTCTCGGCCAGATGGTTCAACTTGTTAATCTAAACGAGAGGACAAACCCCAGCAAGGCACATTAACGCGTTATAGAGATAAATTTTCTCGAGAACCGTTTGATGAATCTGCTTCGCTCTGGGCAAGTTGGTTGATCTTGTTAATCTAAACGAGAGGACAAACCCCCAGGAAGGCACATTAACGCGTTTGAGCGCTGTGACGTTCAAACTTTCATAAATTTTCTGGACAACTTTTTCATCATATAAATATTACCTAGCTCGATAACCGTTTGATGGATCTACTTCGCTCTCGGCCAGATGGTTCAACTTGTTAATCTAAACGAGAGGACAAACCCCCAGCAAGGCACATTAACGCGTTATAGAGATAAATTTTCTCGAGAACCGTTTGATGAATCTGCTTCGCTCTGGGCAAGTTGGTTAATCTTGTTAATCTAAACGAGAGGACAAACCCCCAGGAAGGCACATTAACGCGTTTGAGCGCTGTGACCGTTCAAACTTTCATAAATTTTCTGGACAACTTTTTCATCATATAAATATTACCTAGCTCGATAACCGTTTGATGGATCTACTTCGCTCTCGGCCAGATGGTTCAACTTGTTAATCTAAACGAGAGGACAAACCCCCAGCAAGGCACATTAACGCGTTATAGAGATAAATTTTCTCGAGAACCGTTTGATGAATCTGCTTCGCTCTGGGCAAGTTGGTTAATCTTGTTAATCTAAACGAGAGGACAAACCCCCAGGAAGGCACATTAACGCGTTTGAGCGCTGTGACCGTTCAAACTTTCATAAATTTTCTGGACAACTTTTTCATCATATAAATATTACCTAGCTCGATAACCGTTTGATGGATCTACTTCGCTCTCGGCCAGATGGTTCAACTTGTTAATCTAAACGAGAGGACAAACCCCAGCAAGGCACATTAACGCGTTATAGAGATAAATTTTCTCGAGAACCGTTTGATGAATCTGCTTCGCTCTGGGCAAGTTGGTTAATCTTGTTAATCTAAACGAGAGGACAAACCCCCAGGAAGGCACATTAACGCGTTTGAGCGCTGTGACCGTTCAAACTTTCATAAATTTTCTGGACAACTTTTTCATCATATAAATATTACCTAGCTCGATAACCGTTTGATGGATCTACTTCGCTCTCGGCCAGATGGTTCAACTTGTTAATCTAAACGAGAGGACAAACCCCCCAGCAAGGCACATTAACGCGTTATAGAGATAAATTTTCTCGAGAACCGTTTGATGAATCTGCTTCGCTCTGGGCAAGTTGGTTAATCTTGTTAATCTAAACGAGAGGACAAACCCCCAGGAAGGCACATTAACGCGTTTGAGCGCTGTGACCGTTCAAACTTTCATAAATTTTCTGGACAACTTTTTCATCATATAAATATTACCTAGCTCGATAACCGTTTGATGGATCTACTTCGCTCTCGGCCAGATGGTTCAACTTGTTAATCTAAACGAGAGGACAAACCCCCAGCAAGGCACATTAACGCGTTATAGAGATAAATTTTCTCGAGAACCGTTTGATGAATCTGCTTCGCTCTGGGCAAGTTGGTTAATCTTGTTAATCTAAACGAGAGGACAAACCCCCAGGAAGGCACATTAACGCGTTTGAGCGCTGTGACCGTTCAAACTTTCATAAATTTTCTGGACAACTTTTTCATCATATAAATATTACCTAGCTCGATAACCGTTTGATGGATCTACTTCGCTCTCGGCCAGATGGTTCAACTTGTTAATCTAAACGAGAGGACAAACCCCCAGCAAGGCACATTAACGCGTTATAGAGATAAATTTTCTCGAGAACCGTTTGATGAATCTGCTTCGCTCTGGGCAAGTTGGTTAATCTTGTTAATCTAAACGAGAGGACAAACCCCCAGGAAGGCACATTAACGCGTTTGAGCGCTGTGACCGTTCAAACTTTCATAAATTTTCTGGACAACTTTTTCATCATATAAATATTACCTAGCTCGATAACCGTTTGATGGATCTACTTCGCTCTCGGCCAGATGGTTCAACTTGTTAATCTAAACGAGAGGACAAACCCCCAGCAAGGCACATTAACGCGTTATAGAGATAAATTTTCTCGAGAACCGTTTGATGAATCTGCTTCGCTCTGGGCAAGTTGGTTAATCTTGTTAATCTAAACGAGAGGACAAACCCCCAGGAAGGCACATTAACGCGTTTGAGCGCTGTGACCGTTCAAACTTTCATAAATTTTCTGGACAACTTTTTCATCATATAAATATTACCTAGCTCGATAACCGTTTGATGGATCTACTTCGCTCTCGGCCAGATGGTTCAACTTGTTAATCTAAACGAGAGGACAAACCCCCAGCAAGGCACATTAACGCGTTATAGAGATAAATTTTCTCGAGAACCGTTTGATGAATCTGCTTCGCTCTGGGCAAGTTGGTTGATCTTGTTAATCTAAACGAGAGGACAAACCCCCAGGAAGGCACATTAACGCGTTTGAGCGCTGTGACCGTTCAAACTTTCATAAATTTTCTGGACAACTTTTTCATCATATAAATATTACCTAGCTCGATAACCGTTTGATGGATCTACTTCGCTCTCGGCCAGATGGTTCAACTTGTTAATCTAAACGAGAGGACAAACCCCCAGCAAGGCACATTAACGCGTTATAGAGATAAATTTTCTCGAGAACCGTTTGATGAATCTGCTTCGCTCTGGGCAAGTTGGTTGATCTTGTTAATCTAAACGAGAGGACAAACCCCCAGGAAGGCACATTAACGCGTTTGAGCGCTGTGACCGTTCAAACTTTCATAAATTTTCTGGACAACTTTTTCATCATATAAATATTACCTAGCTCGATAACCGTTTGATGGATCTACTTCGCTCTCGGCCAGATGGTTCAACTTGTTAATCTAAACGAGAGGACAAACCCCCAGCAAGGCACATTAACGCGTTATAGAGATAAATTTTCTCGAGAACCGTTTGATGAATCTGCTTCGCTCTGGGCAAGTTGGTTGATCTTGTTAATCTAAACGAGAGGACAAACCCCCAGGAAGGCACATTAACGCGTTTGAGCGCTGTGACCGTTCAAACTTTCATAAATTTTCTGGACAACTTTTTCATCATATAAATATTACCTAGCTCGATAACCGTTTGATGGATCTACTTCGCTCTCGGCCAGATGGTTCAACTTGTTAATCTAAACGAGAGGACAAACCCCAGCAAGGCACATTAACGCGTTATAGAGATAAATTTTCTCGAGAACCGTTTGATGAATCTGCTTCGCTCTGGGCAAGTTGGTTGATCTTGTTAATCTAAACGAGAGGACAAACCCCCAGGAAGGCACATTAACGCGTTTGAGCGCTGTGACCGTTCAAACTTTCATAAATTTTCTGGACAACTTTTTCATCATATAAATATTACCTAGCTCGATAACCGTTTGATGGATCTACTTCGCTCTCGGCCAGATGGTTCAACTTGTTAATCTAAACGAGAGGACAAACTCCCAGCAAGGCACATTAACGCGTTATAGAGATAAATTTTCTCGAGAACCGTTTGATGAATCTGCTTCGCTCTGGGCAAGTTGGTTAATCTTGTTAATCTAAACGAGAGGACAAACCCCCAGGAAGGCACATTAACGCGTTTGAGCGCTGTGACCGTTCAAACTTTCATAAATTTTCTGGACAACTTTTTCATCATATAAATATTACCTAGCTCGATAACCGTTTGATGGATCTACTTCGCTCTCGGCCAGATGGTTCAACTTGTTAATCTAAACGAGAGGACAAACCCCCAGCAAGGCACATTAACGCGTTATAGAGATAAATTTTCTCGAGAACCGTTTGATGAATCTGCTTCGCTCTGGGCAAGTTGGTTGATCTTGTTAATCTAAACGAGAGGACAAACCCCCAGGAAGGCACATTAACGCGTTTGAGCGCTGTGACCGTTCAAACTTTCATAAATTTTCTGGACAACTTTTTCATCATATAAATATTACCTAGCTCGATAACCGTTTGATGGATCTACTTCGCTCTCGGCCAGATGGTTCAACTTGTTAATCTAAACGAGAGGACAAACCCCCAGCAAGGCACATTAACGCGTTATAGAGATAAATTTTCTCGAGAACCGTTTGATGAATCTGCTTCGCTCTGGGCAAGTTGGTTGATCTTGTTAATCTAAACGAGAGGACAAACCCCCAGGAAGGCACATTAACGCGTTTGAGCGCTGTGACCGTTCAAACTTTCATAAATTTTCTGGACAACTTTTTCATCATATAAATATTACCTAGCTCGATAACCGTTTGATGGATCTACTTCGCTCTCGGCCAGATGGTTCAACTTGTTAATCTAAACGAGAGGACAAACCCCCAGCAAGGCACATTAACGCGTTATAGAGATAAATTTTCTCGAGAACCGTTTGATGAATCTGCTTCGCTCTGGGCAAGTTGGTTGATCTTGTTAATCTAAACGAGAGGACAAACCCCCAGGAAGGCACATTAACGCGTTTGAGCGCTGTGACCGTTCAAACTTTCATAAATTTTCTGGACAACTTTTTCATCATATAAATATTACCTAGCTCGATAACCGTTTGATGGATCTACTTCGCTCTCGGCCAGATGGTTCAACTTGTTAATCTAAACGAGAGGACAAACCCCAGCAAGGCACATTAACGCGTTATAGAGATAAATTTTCTCGAGAACCGTTTGATGAATCTGCTTCGCTCTGGGCAAGTTGGTTAATCTTGTTAATCTAAACGAGAGGACAAACCCCCAGGAAGGCACATTAACGCGTTTGAGCGCTGTGACCGTTCAAACTTTCATAAATTTTCTGGACAACTTTTTCATCATATAAATATTACCTAGCTCGATAACCGTTTGATGGATCTACTTCGCTCTCGGCCAGATGGTTCAACTTGTTAATCTAAACGAGAGGACAAAACCCCAGCAAGGCACATTAACGCGTTATAGAGATAAATTTTCTCGAGAACCGTTTGATGAATCTGCTTCGCTCTGGGCAAGTTGGTTGATCTTGTTAATCTAAACGAGAGGACAAACCCCCAGGAAGGCACATTAACGCGTTTGAGCGCTGTGACCGTTCAAACTTTCATAAATTTTCTGGACAACTTTTTCATCATATAAATATTACCTAGCTCGATAACCGTTTGATGGATCTACTTCGCTCTCGGCCAGATGGTTCAACTTGTTAATCTAAACGAGAGGACAAACTCCCAGCAAGGCACATTAACGCGTTATAGAGATAAATTTTCTCGAGAACCGTTTGATGAATCTGCTTCGCTCTGGGCAAGTTGGTTGATCTTGTTAATCTAAACGAGAGGACAAACCCCCAGGAAGGCACATTAACGCGTTTGAGCGCTGTGACCGTTCAAACTTTCATAAATTTTCTGGACAACTTTTTCATCATATAAATATTACCTAGCTCGATAACCGTTTGATGGATCTACTTCGCTCTCGGCCAGATGGTTCAACTTGTTAATCTAAACGAGAGGACAAACTCCCAGCAAGGCACATTAACGCGTTATAGAGATAAATTTTCTCGAGAACCGTTTGATGAATCTGCTTCGCTCTGGGCAAGTTGGTTGATCTTGTTAATCTAAACGAGAGGACAAACCCCCAGGAAGGCACATTAACGCGTTTGAGCGCTGTGACCGTTCAAACTTTCATAAATTTTCTGGACAACTTTTTCATCATATAAATATTACCTAGCTCGATAACCGTTTGATGGATCTACTTCGCTCTCGGCCAGATGGTTCAACTTGTTAATCTAAACGAGAGGACAAACCCCCAGCAAGGCACATTAACGCGTTATAGAGATAAATTTTCTCGAGAACCGTTTGATGAATCTGCTTCGCTCTGGGCAAGTTGGTTAATCTTGTTAATCTAAACGAGAGGACAAACCCCCAGGAAGGCACATTAACGCGTTTGAGCGCTGTGACCGTTCAAACTTTCATAAATTTTCTGGACAACTTTTTCATCATATAAATATTACCTAGCTCGATAACCGTTTGATGGATCTACTTCGCTCTCGGCCAGATGGTTCAACTTGTTAATCTAAACGAGAGGACCAAACTCCCAGCAAGGCACATTAACGCGTTATAGAGATAAATTTTCTCGAGAACCGTTTGATGAATCTGCTTCGCTCTGGGCAAGTTGGTTCATCTTGTTAATCTAAACGAGAGGACAAACCCCCAGGAAGGCACATTAACGCGTTTGAGCGCTGTGACCGTTCAAACTTTCATAAATTTTCTGGACAACTTTTTCATCATATAAATATTACCTAGCTCGATAACCGTTTGATGGATCTACTTCGCTCTCGGCCAGATGGTTCAACTTGTTAATCTAAACGAGAGGACAAACCCCCAGCAAGGCACATTAACGCGTTATAGAGATAAATTTTCTCGAGAACCGTTTGATGAATCTGCTTCGCTCTGGGCAAGTTGGTTGATCTTGTTAATCTAAACGAGAGGACAAACCCCCAGGAAGGCACATTAACGCGTTTGAGCGCTGTGACCGTTCAAACTTTCATAAATTTTCTGGACAACTTTTTCATCATATAAATATTACCTAGCTCGATAACCGTTTGATGGATCTACTTCGCTCTCGGCCAGATGGTTCAACTTGTTAATCTAAACGAGAGGACAAACCCCCAGCAAGGCACATTAACGCGTTATAGAGATAAATTTTCTCGAGAACCGTTTGATGAATCTGCTTCGCTCTGGGCAAGTTGGTTGATCTTGTTAATCTAAACGAGAGGACAAACCCCCAGGAAGGCACATTAACGCGTTTGAGCGCTGTGACCGTTCAAACTTTCATAAATTTTCTGGACAACTTTTTCATCATATAAATATTACCTAGCTCGATAACCGTTTGATGGATCTACTTCCTCTCTCGGCCAGATGGTTCAACTTGTTAATCTAAACGAGAGGACAAACTCCCAGCAAGGCACATTAACGCGTTATAGAGATAAATTTTCTCGAGAACCGTTTGATGAATCTGCTTCGCTCTGGGCAAGTTGGTTCATCTTGTTAATCTAAACGAGAGGACAAACCCCCAGGAAGGCACATTAACGCGTTTGAGCGCTGTGACCGTTCAAACTTTCATAAATTTTCTGGACAACTTTTTCATCATATAAATATTACCTAGCTCGATAACCGTTTGATGGATCTACTTCGCTCTCGGCCAGATGGTTCAACTTGTTAATCTAAACGAGAGGACAAACCCCCAGCAAGGCACATTAACGCGTTATAGAGATAAATTTTCTCGAGAACCGTTTGATGAATCTGCTTCGCTCTGGGCAAGTTGGTTGATCTTGTTAATCTAAACGAGAGGACAAACCCCCAGGAAGGCACATTAACGCGTTTGAGCGCTGTGACCGTTCAAACTTTCATAAATTTTCTGGACAACTTTTTCATCATATAAATATTACCTAGCTCGATAACCGTTTGATGGATCTACTTCGCTCTCGGCCAGATGGTTCAACTTGTTAATCTAAACGAGAGGACAAACCCCCAGCAAGGCACATTAACGCGTTATAGAGATAAATTTTCTCGAGAACCGTTTGATGAATCTGCTTCGCTCTGGGCAAGTTGGTTGATCTTGTTAATCTAAACGAGAGGACAAACCCCCAGGAAGGCACATTAACGCGTTTGAGCGCTGTGACCGTTCAAACTTTCATAAATTTTCTGGACAACTTTTTCATCATATAAATATTACCTAGCTCGATAACCGTTTGATGGATCTACTTCGCTCTCGGCCAGATGGTTCAACTTGTTAATCTAAACGAGAGGACAAACCCCCAGCAAGGCACATTAACGCGTTATAGAGATAAATTTTCTCGAGAACCGTTTGATGAATCTGCTTCGCTCTGGGCAAGTTGGTTAATCTTGTTAATCTAAACGAGAGGACAAACCCCCAGGAAGGCACATTAACGCGTTTGAGCGCTGTGACCGTTCAAACTTTCATAAATTTTCTGGACAACTTTTTCATCATATAAATATTACCTAGCTCGATAACCGTTTGATGGATCTACTTCGCTCTCGGCCAGATGGTTCAACTTGTTAATCTAAACGAGAGGACAAACCCCCAGCAAGGCACATTAACGCGTTATAGAGATAAATTTTCTCGAGAACCGTTTGATGAATCTGCTTCGCTCTGGGCAAGTTGGTTAATCTTGTTAATCTAAACGAGAGGACAAACCCCCAGGAAGGCACATTAACGCGTTTGAGCGCTGTGACCGTTCAAACTTTCATAAATTTTCTGGACAACTTTTTCATCATATAAATATTACCTAGCTCGATAACCGTTTGATGGATCTACTTCGCTCTCGGCCAGATGGTTCAACTTGTTAATCTAAACGAGAGGACAAACCCCAGCAAGGCACATTAACGCGTTATAGAGATAAATTTTCTCGAGAACCGTTTGATGAATCTGCTTCGCTCTGGGCAAGTTGGTTAATCTTGTTAATCTAAACGAGAGGACAAACCCCCAGGAAGGCACATTAACGCGTTTGAGCGCTGTGACCGTTCAAACTTTCATAAATTTTCTGGACAACTTTTTCATCATATAAATATTACCTAGCTCGATAACCGTTTGATGGATCTACTTCGCTCTCGGCCAGATGGTTCAACTTGTTAATCTAAACGAGAGGACAAACCCCCAGCAAGGCACATTAACGCGTTATAGAGATAAATTTTCTCGAGAACCGTTTGATGAATCTGCTTCGCTCTGGGCAAGTTGGTTAATCTTGTTAATCTAAACGAGAGGACAAACCCCCAGGAAGGCACATTAACGCGTTTGAGCGCTGTGACCGTTCAAACTTTCATAAATTTTCTGGACAACTTTTTCATCATATAAATATTACCTAGCTCGATAACCGTTTGATGGATCTACTTCGCTCTCGGCCAGATGGTTCAACTTGTTAATCTAAACGAGAGGACAAACCCCCAGCAAGGCACATTAACGCGTTATAGAGATAAATTTTCTCGAGAACCGTTTGATGAATCTGCTTCGCTCTGGGCAAGTTGGTTAATCTTGTTAATCTAAACGAGAGGACAAACCCCCAGGAAGGCACATTAACGCGTTTGAGCGCTGTGACCGTTCAAACTTTCATAAATTTTCTGGACAACTTTTTCATCATATAAATATTACCTAGCTCGATAACCGTTTGATGGATCTACTTCGCTCTCGGCCAGATGGTTCAACTTGTTAATCTAAACGAGAGGACAAACCCCCAGCAAGGCACATTAACGCGTTATAGAGATAAATTTTCTCGAGAACCGTTTGATGAATCTGCTTCGCTCTGGGCAAGTTGGTTGATCTTGTTAATCTAAACGAGAGGACAAACCCCCAGGAAGGCACATTAACGCGTTTGAGCGCTGTGACCGTTCAAACTTTCATAAATTTTCTGGACAACTTTTTCATCATATAAATATTACCTAGCTCGATAACCGTTTGATGGATCTACTTCGCTCTCGGCCAGATGGTTCAACTTGTTAATCTAAACGAGAGGACAAACCCCCAGCAAGGCACATTAACGCGTTATAGAGATAAATTTTCTCGAGAACCGTTTGATGAATCTGCTTCGCTCTGGGCAAGTTGGTTGATCTTGTTAATCTAAACGAGAGGACAAACCCCCAGGAAGGCACATTAACGCGTTTGAGCGCTGTGACCGTTCAAACTTTCATAAATTTTCTGGACAACTTTTTCATCATATAAATATTACCTAGCTCGATAACCGTTTGATGGATCTACTTCGCTCTCGGCCAGATGGTTCAACTTGTTAATCTAAACGAGAGGACAAACTCCCAGCAAGGCACATTAACGCGTTATAGAGATAAATTTTCTCGAGAACCGTTTGATGAATCTGCTTCGCTCTGGGCAAGTTGGTTCATCTTGTTAATCTAAACGAGAGGACAAACCCCCAGGAAGGCACATTAACGCGTTTGAGCGCTGTGACCGTTCAAACTTTCATAAATTTTCTGGACAACTTTTTCATCATATAAATATTACCTAGCTCGATAACCGTTTGATGGATCTACTTCGCTCTCGGCCAGATGGTTCAACTTGTTAATCTAAACGAGAGGACAAACCCCCAGCAAGGCACATTAACGCGTTATACAGATAAATTTTCTCGAGAACCGTTTGATGAATCTGCTTCGCTCTGGGCAAGTTGGTTGATCTTGTTAATCTAAACGAGAGGACAAACCCCAGGAAGGCACATTAACGCGTTTGAGCGCTGTGACCGTTCAAACTTTCATAAATTTTCTGGACAACTTTTTCATCATATAAATATTACCTAGCTCGATAACCGTTTGATGGATCTACTTCGCTCTCGGCCAGATGGTTCAACTTGTTAATCTAAACGAGAGGACAAACCCCCAGCAAGGCACATTAACGCGTTATAGAGATAAATTTTCTCGAGAACCGTTTGATGAATCTGCTTCGCTCTGGGCAAGTTGGTTAATCTTGTTAATCTAAACGAGAGGACAAACCCCCAGGAAGGCACATTAACGCGTTTGAGCGCTGTGACCGTTCAAACTTTCATAAATTTTCTGGACAACTTTTTCATCATATAAATATTACCTAGCTCGATAACCGTTTGATGGATCTACTTCGCTCTCGGCCAGATGGTTCAACTTGTTAATCTAAACGAGAGGACAAACCCCCAGCAAGGCACATTAACGCGTTATAGAGATAAATTTTCTCGAGAACCGTTTGATGAATCTGCTTCGCTCTGGGCAAGTTGGTTAATCTTGTTAATCTAAACGAGAGGACAAACCCCCAGGAAGGCACATTAACGCGTTTGAGCGCTGTGACCGTTCAAACTTTCATAAATTTTCTGGACAACTTTTTCATCATATAAATATTACCTAGCTCGATAACCGTTTGATGGATCTACTTCGCTCTCGGCCAGATGGTTCAACTTGTTAATCTAAACGAGAGGACAAACCCCCAGCAAGGCACATTAACGCGTTATAGAGATAAATTTTCTCGAGAACCGTTTGATGAATCTGCTTCGCTCTGG
Source organism: Holotrichia oblita (assembly GCA_023690525.1). Lineage (NCBI taxonomy): Eukaryota > Metazoa > Arthropoda > Insecta > Coleoptera > Scarabaeidae > Holotrichia > Holotrichia oblita. The sequence continues at coordinate 120,794,511 of CM043016.1, read as the reverse complement.
GCAAGTTGGTTGATCTTGTTAATCTAAACGAGAGGACAAACCCCCAGGAAGGCACATTAACGCGTTTGAGCGCTGTGACCGTTCAAACTTTCATAAATTTTCTGGACAACTTTTTCATCATATAAATATTACCTAGCTCGATAACCGTTTGATGGATCTACTTCGCTCTCGGCCAGATGGTTCAACTTGTTAATCTAAACGAGAGGACAAACCCCCAGCAAGGCACATTAACGCGTTATAGAGATAAATTTTCTCGAGAACCGTTTGATGAATCTGCTTCGCTCTGGGCAAGTTGGTTGATCTTGTTAATCTAAACGAGAGGACAAACCCCCAGGAAGGCACATTAACGCGTTTGAGCGCTGTGACCGTTCAAACTTTCATAAATTTTCTGGACAACTTTTTCATCATATAAATATTACCTAGCTCGATAACCGTTTGATGGATCTACTTCGCTCTCGGCCAGATGGTTCAACTTGTTAATCTAAACGAGAGGACAAACTCCCAGCAAGGCACATTAACGCGTTATAGAGATAAATTTTCTCGAGAACCGTTTGATGAATCTGCTTCGCTCTGGGCAAGTTGGTTGATCTTGTTAATCTAAACGAGAGGACAAACCCCCAGGAAGGCACATTAACGCGTTTGAGCGCTGTGACCGTTCAAACTTTCATAAATTTTCTGGACAACTTTTTCATCATATAAATATTACCTAGCTCGATAACCGTTTGATGGATCTACTTCGCTCTCGGCCAGATGGTTCAACTTGTTAATCTAAACGAGAGGACAAACCCCCAGCAAGGCACATTAACGCGTTATAGAGATAAATTTTCTCGAGAACCGTTTGATGAATCTGCTTCGCTCTGGGCAAGTTGGTTAATCTTGTTAATCTAAACGAGAGGACAAACCCCCAGGAAGGCACATTAACGCGTTTGAGCGCTGTGACCGTTCAAACTTTCATAAATTTTCTGGACAACTTTTTCATCATATAAATATTACCTAGCTCGATAACCGTTTGATGGATCTACTTCGCTCTCGGCCAGATGGTTCAACTTGTTAATCTAAGCGAGAGGCCAAACTCCCAGCAAGGCACATTAACGCGTTATAGAGATAAATTTTCTCGAGAACCGTTTGATGAATCTGCTTCGCTCTGGGCAAGTTGGTTAATCTTGTTAATCTAAACGAGAGGACAAACCCCCAGGAAGGCACATTAACGCGTTTGAGCGCTGTGACCGTTCAAACTTTCATAAATTTTCTGGACAACTTTTTCATCATATAAATATTACCTAGCTCGATAACCGTTTGATGGATCTACTTCGCTCTCGGCCAGATGGTTCAACTTGTTAATCAAAACGAGAGGACAAACCCCCAGCAAGGCACATTAACGCGTTATAGAGATAAATTTTCTCGAGAACCGTTTGATGAATCTGCTTCGCTCTGGGCAAGTTGGTTGATCTTGTTAATCTAAACGAGAGGACAAACCCCCAGGAAGGCACATTAACGCGTTTGAGCGCTGTGACCGTTCAAACTTTCATAAATTTTCTGGACAACTTTTTCATCATATAAATATTACGTAGCTCGATAACCGTTTGATGGATCTACTTCGCTCTCGGCCAGATGGTTCAACTTGTTAATCTAAACGAGAGGACAAACTCCCAGCAAGGCACATTAACGCGTTATAGAGATAAATTTTCTCGAGAACCGTTTGATGAATCTGCTTCGCTCTGGGCAAGTTGGTTCATCTTGTTAATCTAAACGAGAGGACAAACCCCCAGGAAGGCACATTAACGCGTTTGAGCGCTGTGACCGTTCAAACTTTCATAAATTTTCTGGACAACTTTTTCATCATATAAATATTACCTAGCTCGATAACCGTTTGATGGATCTACTTCGCTCCTCGGCCAGATGGTTCAACTTGTTAATCTAAACGAGAGGACAAACCCCAGCAAGGCACATTAACGCGTTATAGAGATAAATTTTCTCGAGAACCGTTTGATGAATCTGCTTCGCTCTGGGCAAGTTGGTTGATCTTGTTACTACTT